>JAUUDY010612856.1:0-17392 GCA_032361765.1 Panulirus inflatus | reverse complement strand
ACCACATCCTTCCAATTCATTCTATTCCTTGCATGCTTTTCATCCTCATGTATGTTCAGACCCCGATCGCTCAAAATCTTTTTCTCTCAATCCTTCCACCTCCAATTTGATCTCCAGCTTCTCCCTGTTCCCTCCACCTCTTACATATATATCTTCTTTGTCAATCTTTCCTCACTCATTCTCTCCATATGTCCAAACCATTTCAACACCGTAAAACATACAATGGTGGCCAGATTTTCTGGTAACCACTGTGCAGGGTTTATAAGACAACTTTTACTGAACCAATCCTCCCTCTTGCTTACCATTCCCAGTTTCTTTGAGGCTTGAGGTACCCATGCCTGTATTCCTTCAATTAAGATTTCGCAGAACTTGTCAACACAATGCCCTTTGACCCACATAGCCCCTACAACCTGGCTGGTCTGGTACATTTTTTAAGTACTTGTCCAATGCACCCTAGAACTTCTCCACTGTGCATCCCATGCTGTTTCTGATGGGGGATGGCATGGTGTTAAAGACTCTTAGGCCCTGGCTGTTTAAGGCCTTCTGTCTCTATATTGCACCTTTGGATTTCAGAGGTAGTATCTTACATCTTCCATGGTTGTCGTGCCAGTAGGATATAATTTCCAAATGTAGGTTGGGAACCTTACATTATAGGATTTTCCAAATATACTTATTCATCTATCATACTCAACTGCTGTTTCCCACATCAGCGAGATACAGGCAGGAAACACACGAAGAATGGCCCATCCACTAATATACACATTCTTATTCATTTATCATACTTTGTCATTGTCTCCCGCATGAGCGAGGTAGTGCAAGGAAACAGACGAAAGAATAGCCCAACCCACCCACAAACACATGTGTATACATAAATGCCCACACATGCACATATACATACCTATATATTTCAATGTATACATACATATACATACATAGACATATACATATATACACATGTACATATTCATACATGCTGCCTTCATCCATTTCTGTCGTCACCCCGGCACACAAGAAATGGCACCCACCAACCCCCGCGCGCGCGTGAGGTAGCACTAGGAAAAGACAACAAAGGCCACATTCGTTCACACTCAGTCTCTAGCTGTCATGTGTAATGCACCGAAACCACAGCTCCCTTTCCACATCCAGGCCCCACAAAACTTTCCATGGTATGTTCAACCTACATATTTTTCTGATACAAAAAGACAACATAAAATCAAACAAAGATGTATTTAAGAATGTAGGACATGTATTCATTATATGCACATAACTTGTATAACTGCTGTTGCAAGTACCCTGCTATTTTGAAAAGCAAAACACAGGATATCCCGTTCTTCCAGAGTCAGACTTCCATCGTGTGTGTGGAAGTGAGGTGTGGGCTCAAACTGGGTGGGTGCAAAGTGTTGGGTATCCTGAGTACTACTTAGGTGATCCAGGAGTCTGTACCATCACTATTCGTGTGGATGAGGGTCAACGTGTCATGCTAACCATCAGCGATCTCAGTATCAGAGGTAATCATACTGCTATTTTTCTGACATGAAGACTGGTTTAATAGCTATTTTTATGACATGCAGACTGGTTTACAAACTTTGATAACTTCATCTTTTAGCAAAAATCTAAGCCTATACTGTAACACTTACAGGTTGCATTTATAGGTGGTACAAAGTAAGACAAATTATACAATATCAAAAAATTCAATTTTCTGAGAAGCACAACAACCGCAGTAACTAACTCTGATGAAACATACCATCCACTAATCAGGATTACCAAAGTCAGTGTATTTAACACAGCTCTAGATCTCAAATAAATAAAATTTAGACATGGAAGATGCATCATGACATACTCATGCTAACACTAAATTGCTTATTCCTTAACCTGAGTACAAAGATAAGCTCTTACTGAAAAGATAAAATGAGAATATATAAATCAAAGCCTATGACGAAGAATAAAGATGCCATAAGAAATGTTTGGAAAAACAGTATAAATTTCAGGAGCCTATCTTTGTTTAACCTGCAATTGGCAAATATGATAAACACCAGGGAATGAGCCATGGAATTCCAGACTTCTTCAGGGGTTTAAAATATTTTTGGAAAGTTCAGTGATTCAACTTACTTTCATACATGAACATAAAATATGGTAAATACAAAGGTGTTGTATATATAATGATAGTCATTCAATGAACAATGGTATTAAAACATCTGCATATTTGATATCTCTGTTAATATGTATTTCTTTGTGCTTAAATCTGGCATCTATTTATTCCTGAAGTGATGACCATACAGATGTGGACAGTTCTTCAGCGAGGGAGTCCAACATTGTTACTGTCTTTAATACTTGACAATATGGACATCATTATAAATGCAAAATATCTGGGGAATATTATCCATGAGTCAAACCGTTGTATTTATAACTAAAGATGTACAGTATATATATATGTATCACATATTGATGTACTTCAAAATTATTGGTCATTCTTCAGAAAATATTAAATGGTCTCCATGATGAACATGCTATTTACAGAGATTGTGCAGCCAAGTGAAAATAGTTGTAGGGACAGCTTATCAGTGACAGAGGGCAGCAAGCAGTTGTTTCACCAATGTGGGGAGACTAATCAACCTCTCAGAATTACATCTGAGGGTTCTGAAATGAACCTTACTCTCACTGCAACTTCTACTGTATTTCCTAAACGTGGATATCTTGCTTATTTCCAAGGTAAGGGCTGATGCTATGTTTTAGCTTACAGAGTTTTCTCATCATCAGTAAAGACATTACACAGTTCCTTTTTTAAGTGGAGTGTTTTGTGCATTAATAATATCTTAATTTTTTACAAAATAAATCATCTTACAGCATTCACTAAAGCCAAGTTTATCATATCACTGTACACAGTGGCAGATTAAGCTCATGTATGGCCCATAGTATTTCTAGAAAGCATATTCCATTTCATCATTTTGATTTTCAAAACTTTGTTAAAGTGTTACAGTTTTCTTAACTTTCTTCAAATCTTAATACTAAATGAGAAACACATATAAATGTCAAATTAGTTCTTGAACTCTTAAACAATTAGTGAATATGCCTCATGAATTACTTTGTCTCTTGAATGACCATGTTGACAAACACTTTGTTTATGTTACTAACCAGCTCTCGGATGTGAGACACTTATTACTCCTGAGGATGGATACCGTGTTTTTCGAAATGCTACTCATGCTGAATATCTATGCTGCGTACATCATGTATTTCCTGATACACTTGCTCGACATCGTCTACTCCAATGTAACTGGGCACATACATGGAATGATACTCTTCCTAACTGTGTTGGTATGTTTCATAATTCATAATTTTTTACTGGTGTTTTATGAATATTACATTCTGACTTGATAAGCTTTAACTATCTTGTAGGAGACAGCAGTCCTTTGAGGAAATTTGGTTTATTATTGAATAGGGTATGATGGTTTTTCTTTTAGTCAAGGAGCCATATCTGAAACACTGTATCCCCTAGATGCTGAGGAGTTGTTCGAGAATGGCAATATTACAGAGTCACAGTATTACACCTTGGTAAATGGGAGTTCCAGATATGCTCAAGCAGAAATGTTGCGTCAAGCACATTTGGTCTATGGTAAGTTGATTGTCTCTCTTCTTTTATTCAAATATCTGTGGATCGAGTAGTATTAATTAGATATTGTAAATGAATCTATTTTGTTTCAAATGAAAAGTAATAAGTAATCTAGAGTTCATTTTGTGAATTAGTGTCTCCATTACTGAGGAATTCTGAACAAATAATGATCACTATCATTATCCCAACTCTATTTGATGGCAAAGATCTATATTGCCCTCGATTTATTTCAGTAACTCAGCCACATTTCCTAATATGAGAGTAAAATAACATAAATTTAAGAGGAACAAAACACAGACTAAGACAACTCATATAAGAATAATCTTACTTTTTCTCACTTCCAATTACATTGTAAATATATATTTCCATATTATATAACTTGATAACACAAAGTGATTACTATCTACTCTCATCAATTAAATTAAAAAGAAATATAGTTTTAGTATTAAAAATATTTCACTTTACAGTTCTTCACACAAGAAATTGCCCTGTAGCATAAAAAGTAAAATTCATACAGCAGCATTCACATATATATGTTTCAACAGATTTGGTGGTACCGACAGTGATAATGACAGTGTTGGTACTCGGAAATGTTGCAGTTGTCTTTCTGATAATTTACTGCCGCAGGTATGTGTTATGTGGTCAAAATGTGTCTATTATTAATGGAGTTATCTTTACATTATATATAAAAAAAAAAAATTAAATTCTACACACATACATAAGCATGTACACAAACACACTTTGATAAGAGAATAACTGAAGGATGAAACAGTGGGAACCTTCAGTATTGAGAAGTTACCAACAATGATATACGAAACAAGCTGGACAGGTACAGCAAATGGATGCAGACATTAGGAAACAGAGTATGAAAAAAAAATGATCACAAAATCAAAGGAATTAAAGGAACTATGACATAAAACCAGATGAAAGAAGGGACATGTAATGCAGGATGTGGTTAGAGAGAACTAATCAAAGGAAATGCCAATAACACAGAGATCAAAGGCTGTTGAAGGAAACAAGATAAAGAACAGGAGATAATTCTGAGGCTTATATAAGAAACAGATGGTATTGACAAGTAAAAATGAACAAAGACCTCAAGATGCAGAAACAGAGGAATATAGTAATTTACCAAATGAGGCTGCAGAGAGGGCAGCATACTATGTTAATGACAAAATATCAAGGAAATACACTGAGTGTCTGATGTCGAGTTTAGTAAGGGATAGAGTATATATATGACCAACACAATAAAGTGAAAATAGAGATTTTAAAAAGAACCAGAGACTTGGGGATGGAAAATTACCTCTGCAGGATTCAGCTGAATAGGCTACACAACTAAGATATAAAACAAGCAGAGAAAAAACTGAACAATTAGAGGGGGAATAACTAATGCTGGCAGAGAAAAAATGGAGTCACATTAAAAAGAACAAAGAATAAATTGAGAAAGTTATTCAAAACTACTATTGCATACAGAAACAACAAAAAGAACAAAAAAGAGGTATTGGACCTTTTAAAGGTAAATTATGTAAAGGATCCCAAAAAAAATTGCCAAACATTGATTAACCTATATAAATCAGTGTTTAGTACATGAAAGAATAAAGTAATTAAAAAGGAAGTATTTAATGACTATAAAAGCATGTACTTACAAATATCAATCTATCAGGACACGTAAATGAGGCAAATGACCAACTAAAAGAGAACTCAGCACCACAACCGAATACAACTTCAGCAATATCACTAAAATAGACAAAGAAAACAATAGCTAAACCTCTCATGATGCAGCTAAGACAAAGTAGATACACATATAAGGTATACATAACATCAATACACAGAGGGAAATCCAAATTGCCAAAAACAATATAGAACAGTCAGCCCAGCATCATGTATAATTAGAGTAACTGATAGGATTAAAGAAAAGCATAATGGAATGTTATTCATAACAAACTCACAAATGAAAGTGAGAATAGTTTTATACTTTTTAAAGCCGAGATGGCACATGCAGCCGAGTCCCTAATTAACGCCATCCTAAGCCAGGTACCCATTTTATTGACCAACCCTAGGGGTGAATGAACAGCTGGGTTGACTGTGGACAGACTGTTGCAACCAGGATTCGAACCTATGTGCTCAACCCTGGGCAGCTCATGAATGTATCATGGTCAGGAACGCTTACTGCTACACCACAGGAAACCTGATTAAAAGCATATAAACACATAAAAGGTATAAAGAGCAACATTGTAAACCTGTAAGCAACTCAGCAAGGCAGACACAATCAACAAAATCAAGTGTAATTACCAGGAAAGATATTAGAAAGGCACTAGATAAAAATATGAGCATCCTATTAGGAATCTGGTAAGCTTACTTAATGCAATACCAGAACTATGAAATTTACATAGGGTAACTAGATAAACATTCAAAAGAAGACTGGACTCTTAAGATAAAGTCAATACCAAATGAACATTGACATAGTAGCTGCTCAGAACAAAATAGCATTATACAACAAGCAAGGTGTAGGAGTGGTAGTTCAGAGAAACAGCACATTTCAAGAAGCATTCTAACCTGGCTATCATGGCAAAAACCTCATCATAGGTACTTGTAGCTTAGTAATATTTCTAAATCATGGGTACTTGTAGCTTAGTAATATTTCTAACATTAAAAACAAAGTTTCAGCATATCACAAGATTCCTTTTATCCAAGATGCAACTTCCACATTGAAGACACAGAATGCTCTCTCCACAGTTGTGGTGCTCACCCTAAAATGACACACTAAAGCACACACACACACACACACAACAATACCACACATTTTGACCTATAGTCCTGCCTAGTAAACATAACCCGCTTCCTGTGCAGTGCAAAAGCTCCATAGAAGAGGCTTCCAATACAATCCCACGTCAACATGCTCTGCACTTAATTTTGTGCAACAGCACTGGACCTATCGAAACAACTCCATAACTAATCACCAAACCCTAAGTAGAAATAAAAAGCTTAATCCTGCCTCTCACCTCAGCAGCCTCTCCTCACATATCGCCTTACTCCAAGTGATTGCAACACTAACAAAACACATATACATTGAAAAAATCCAATGAGCACTAAACCACCACTCTCACAGCTCGTCTTCAACAACAACCCACCAAACATTCATCCATCAGAAACTACTCTCCCCAGACAAAAAAATAGTTACGTTTCCTGTGTCACCTTTGGTAAGGCAGTATCACTGAAAGTACAGGCTCTTCCAAAACCTTCACACTTCAAAGGAGTCTACATTTCCCTACTACTAGATGTAGTGCAGCCTCGAGATGCAGGTACCTGTAGAAAGGTCCTAGGTAACACCAGGACTCTCTCATTGAAATTGGACCTAAGATAATTGTATGTAAATAAAATAAATCAATATTATATTGCCCTAAGACCCCTTTCTCAATGATCTTGGGGTTTCTGCAGCTTCAAGACTGTGCTACATCCAGTAGTTTGGACAGGATGGACTCCTTTGATGCTAGAACTTCTGTTTCATCAACTGAAAATTATATAGCCTCACTAAATGTGACATTTCACTTTCAAAGTTACCTCAAACTGGCATGTAACATTTCGCTTTCAAAGAAACCTCAAACTGGCAGAGTCCAGCAATACCATTATATGCATACATAATCCTCTCTGGGATAAGAGAGAAAGAACGCTACCCATATATTTCCTTTATGTCATAGAAGGCAATTAACTGGTGCAGGAGCAGGGGCTGGAAACCTCCTCCCATCTTGAAATATTTTTTACAAATAGGAACAAAAGGAGCAAAGAAAGGATTTTCCCCAGAGTATTAGTTCCTGATGGTATCTCGCTAAAGCAGGAAATGCAAGTATACATCTTAAGATGGCAATGTCAACATTCTTTGAAAATGGATATGAAATTCTTAAACCCCTACTTGAGTGAGGAACTTTCTACATTGTCCCACTGCCTGAATAAGCCAAGTTCTGCAAATGACATATCACCTTGTTACTCCCACCGAGTGTTACTTAAATGAACCATATCCATTCCTTACTATTATATTATATTGTAGTTTAGCAGTTTTAAGCATTCTTACATACGGAGCAGAATCATTGGAAATGGGTCAAGAAAAATGTACTCAAAAGCATAGTACCTACACAAAGAGCAAGGAGTTTCCCCTGAATTGTGTCTCAACTTTCATTCCCATACATTGCAAAAAGGAAATGCATTTTTTGTCTAGAGGAAAAGTAATATTTCAATAAAAAATATCAAAAGATAAAGACTTGTTACTGGAAATGCAAGTATCTGGGCAAGTTATTTACAACTTGGACATCTGTGTGACCAGTGCAAAGAAAATTAATAGACCAGAGTCTGGTACACGAGGGCTAACGTATGAATAAACTGCATTGTGAAGGATTTATTCATATATTCATTTATTTTTTGTGTCTGTATCAGATGGACATCTAAAGCCTTTCCCAGGGTGGGGGGGCTGGACCACAGAACCACTACCAATCCCTCAGTCTCCAAGAGTTGGCAAGAAGTAACCATTAGTGTACCAACCTGAGATAAATATCATAAGGCTGCACAGCCACATGGTCTCCCCTTGCAGGAGCCCTATATGGCAGAAGAAATGTGTGACAGATCTATACTTTATCAGGGACCAAGGGCAGTGGGGGCAGACGGAAGAGCTGGATAAGTGCAGTGTGAGGGAGCAGAAGGGAATCCAAGATTCCTGTGGCCCACGTGCTACGATATACCAACCCACATGCCAAGATCCACCCATCCCACAACAAGATCTCCCAGACCCTCTCAGAGGAACAAGCCAGCTAAGCTCTGATATGCATTGTCACTTACACCTGTAATATGTGTACGGCTAGAGCGTTGATTTCTCTGGAGCACTTGTGATATTTCATTAGCATTAATTACCTCCGAGTGATTCTCTACTCTCTGATCTGTGATGAGTAACCTTTGTGACCCTTGCTGGCAAATCAAGATCAGCCAATCAAGAGGTTCTTGTGACATTCCAGTATGTGTGTGACAAGTGACTGCATTCACCTATAACTTCTCTCCCTCACTATATATAAGGACTTTCACTATGATTGCCTGTGACTCCTCATTATTTTATAAAGTTTCTACTTGCCTTCAGCTTGTAGAGCTTAATTTCATAATGGTTTCTTGTAGCTTTTGAGCTAAGATTCTCATAATTTTTCCCTACTCATGGAAGTTTTAACTTTTGGGTCATTTAGCTAAAGGTAAGAAGCTGCATACAGCTTTTATGAATCTGGAGAAAGTGTATGACAAAGTCAAGTGAAATGCTTTATGGAGTGTGTTAAGGATATATAGGGTAGGGGGACAACTGTTGCAACAGTATGAAAACCTTTAGAGTAGGAAATGAATGGGTAAGAGTGGATGGAAAAGTTTTGGTATACATGTAGGTGTGAGGCAGGGCTGTGTGATGTCACAATGGCTCTTTAATATATATCCATGGCATGTGGGCCATTCTTTCGTCTGTTTCCTTGCGCTACCTTGCTAACGCGAGAGACAGCGACAAAGTATGATAAATAAAATAAATATATATATATATATATATGGATGAAGTGATAAAAGACGTGAAAACAAAACTAGGGAATTGGAGTGCAGAGATGGAGTGTGTTTGTGAGGTATGGTTAGTTAGTGACAAGCCTTTTTGCAGATGATACTGTGTTGTTTGCTGAGAGTTGAAGGGAAGTTGCAGGTCATGTGTTTTATGATGTGTGTAAAACAATGATGTTTGAAAGGAAACAAAGAGAAGGTATAGATTTAAAAAAACTATAGAATATATGACGAAAGTGTATTGAACTGTGTTATAGATATGAAGGTAAGAAGACTAAAAGAGGTGAGAGAAGTTAAGTATTTCTGGAGCTACTGTGGATAAGTTTGGTGATAAGGAGGTAGAGAGCAATGCAGGGGGAGAAGAGTTGTTGGGTCCCTTAATAGAACAATGAGGGAAAGAGTTGTAAGTATGGAAGTAAAGAAGGTTTAAGGGATAGCATAGTCCTCCCAGCCCTGACTTATGTCGCCAAAACATGAAATGCATCACAGAGATCAAGAATCCAGGCTGTGGAAATGAGCTATATGAGAGGAACATGTGGTATGACTAGACAGAATGAAAATGGGATATATGAGACATGTTGTATGGCAGGAAATAAGTTGTAGAGAGGTAGAGTGAGTGAAACATACTTTGAGGTGGTCTGGGCATGTGGATAGTACAATTAAAGGGGTTGGTGTAAGATGAAAACCACTAGTGTCATGAGGAAAGAGAGTGGAAGAGAACTGGAGGGAGGGAAATAATGGATGACTGTGTGGAATGGTGTATAAAAGGGAGGCATACAAGGACAGGGATAAGTGGAGACTCTTTTGCCATGGTCATCCCCATGATGGGACTTCACTGAAGGAAAGGGCATCAGAGATAGATATTTACGTTTGATGCAATGAATACTTTATCCCTTTGTTTGCCTTTACCTAAACTGTCATCATTTTTGCTTGCCTTCTATTTAACAGTTCTTTGTTAAGAATCATGTGACTACTGAATTGTAGCTCATAGACTCTGTGTAATCTTACTTCCTCTATTAAACTTACAAATCATTCAAAATGTCTCTTCCTTTTTTCAAGAGACATATGATAAAAAAAAGTTGACAATTCCACAAAGAGTATCATCATTTCTTTTATGTATGACAATGCTGCCACCGGAGATTCATAAACCCATTTCAGCACTCCAGTAACTCTTCACTCACTGTGTAACCTCAAGCAAGAAGATCCTGGCAATGCCTATACATGTATATATAGATGGCACTTCTCAACAAAATCCCTTACATTTAGAAGCTTGATAAGATAGGACCAGTCCTAAAACACTACAAACTATCCAACTCTCTATCCTCCTACTAGCATATATCACTTGTCACCTGTATCCACACTCTGAAAAGTGACCTACAACAAAAGCATAATATCCAACTCCCATCCACATAACATATCTTTCAAGCAAATCACTCGTCTATGCTACTACACAAGACCTCACAACATATATGGCTTCAACTAACCACAACTCCCCCTGTCCACACAGCAATGAAAGACATCAGCACAGCAGCTGACACTGTTTCCCATCACATCAAAGAAAGGTCTGTGGGGCTTGGTTGTGGATAGGGGGAATGCCAGTTTTGCTGCATTATACATGCCAGCTAAAGAGTTGGAGTGAATGGAACCATTCATAATGTGCTCCTGGTGCTAACTCATTATGCAGTTAGTAGTAAAATAGAATGAAAATACTGGAACAAGAAACATATTGAAACACCTGACTACAGGTAACATAAATAACCATATCAGGGGAAAACCAACATGGATTTACACCAATTAAAAGTATTCAAAATCAAATATCTCCTCTTTACAATTACACACATGAAACTTATGCAAGGAATGAGGATAAATACTCATTTTACTTTCCGAAAGTATTTGAAAAAGTAAATTACACAATTTTGTTTGAGAAGAGCAGAGCAAAGCACAAGAGGATCAGAGTTTTTTAAAGGCAGAAAATATGAAGTAGTGGCAAATGAAACTATATCTATCACAGATGTTTCATTAAGTGTATCACAAGGAATGGTATTACCTTCAGCACTGACAATAATGGCACTATATCAAACATATGAAAAGAGGTACAATTTAAGAAAGTTTAGTCATACGTTTTGCAGATGACACTAGATTAAGTTAAATGAAAAGATTAGAAGAAGACAAAGGATCATTTTGAATACATTAAATAAATGCACAAGAGAGTACACAGAGAAAGATTTAAACAAATATATGGATCAATCAACAGTATTACAGTGACATCTTACAAGGTTCCAACATAAAAATGATACTAAAAGTAAAATACTATTAAAGATTTAGGAGTCATCATTAAAAATTGAATATGATGACAATACTGGAAAGTTCACATTTCATGTATATCTAAGAAACTGTAATATACAGACACAGAGTTCTTCACTCTGTCCACTTCTAATAGGTGTAATATATCCTAAGACAAAAGAAAAAGTTCTGTGGATTATAGAAAAGTTGGACACCACTAGGGCAGAACAAGCACAAAACCCAAAGAAGCAACAGAAATAAGTAAGTATAATAGAATTACTGAGAAAAACATAATAATGACTCCAGTTCAAAAAATCAGCAACTCATGCCACTTAGGCAGGAATTCTAAATGCAAAGGCATTCAGATATTGGATAATGAGAACTTTCACTATGAAAACAAAAACTGATGAAAATATTCAATGTGTCAATCAGAAGCTAAATTGAGCAATGCTATATCATGTACTCGCCTAGCAACCCAAATAAATTGACTGGAGAGAATTCAGAGACACTTTACAAGTGAAATTAAGGTAGCTGAACATATGAACAATAAGGAAAGACTGAAATAACCTGCAGTGCACATTAAAAATAGAAAAAGGGAAACAAATATGACAATTTCTGCATGACAGCCAATAGAAGAATCCAAGAGAATTACTTTTGGATTAGAATCATCATAAATTGGAGGAAATAGTAATAAAATTAGTAATCAAATTATCCCTGGGGATGGGGGAGAAAGAATACTTCCCATATATTCCCTGCGTGTCGTAGAAGGCAACTAAAAGGGGAGGGAGCGGGGGGCTGGAAATCCTCCCCTATCTATTTTTTTAAATTTCCAAAAGGAGCAGAGAAGGGGGCCAAGTGAGGATATTCCCTCAGAGGCCCGGTCCTCTGTTCTTAACGCTACCTCCCTAATGCGGGATATGGCGAATAGTATGAAAGAAAAAGAAAGTAATTAAATCAATAAAAATTACATGGATTCTATAGAAAATGCAGCAAACAGAAATATTCAAGAATCTGAAAATGAAGATGGAGAGACACTTTAATATTGTGTCCTAATCAAATAAGATATTTGCAAGGAAAGAGAAATAAATCCCTTGAAACTAGATAGAGAAGTGCATAATATATGGGACAGAGTAGAACAGAAGTGTTGTGAAACAGGCAGGATATGCAGCAAGAAAAGTGCATTAGCTCTGCCTTATTGTAAAGTACTGTCATTGGTACTCGTAAACTGGTAGGTAGGTACGCCCACCTCTTTCCTGCAAACTCATTCAAGCATCATCAGGTTACATACATAATGTGCTTGTTTAACTGTTTTTCTCATCCTAATTCCAACATAGGATTATTTCATTTTGTCTCATCCCAAGTACTTTTCCCAGTACACATGCAATATCCCTCCTAAAAGCTCTCACACTTCAGTATTTCATCTCAAGTATTTCCCACAGTGCACATCAAGTATCTCATCTACATTTTTCAACACTTTGCAGGCTCATCCAAGAATTTCAATCACACACAAAACTTCCCCCTGATTGTTCCCCAGTTCACCATCTCATCCCAAACATTTCCTTGTACATTCATGATATCTTCCTATGTTGCTCTCTCAGTTCAGTGTCTCATCCCAAGCACTGCATTTCCCCCTAGTTGATGTACAATATCTTCCCTTGATGCTCCCTCGGTTCATCAATTCTTACCAAGTATTTCTTCCTGCCCACATTCAATATCTTCTCTTGATGCTGCCACAGTTCATTAAACCCCTTCTTAAGGGCACTGCATGGTGGCAACCAGGGTGTTTTCCACCTCTCATTATTCTCAACCATGTGGTAACATCTTTTCATATATAATTTTTCACTTATATATTTTTGAAATTCACACCTCTTACTGTTCACAACATTGCTCAAGACCCTCAATGATTCTGAAAATTTCTGTATCTAAATATCAATATCTGTAAATAAACCTCCAATCTACACAACATTACTCAAGATCTTCAATGGTTCTGAAAATTTCTATATCTAAATACTAATATCTGTAAATAAACCTCCAGTCTACCTGACAGGTACATAGCTTATATAGCATTAATGAGATGGCCATGATTTTCACTTGCTCATGCCCTCTCAGCATATATAAAAAAAAAAGGTAATCTAACTACTGTAATACATGTCTTGCAGATTTATACTGGTAAATAACTTCTCAATAAGTATTGTATATTACATACATCAAGTGGCATTTACTGACTGAACTTATAATCAATAAATAATACCAATCTTATCTTTACAGAGGAATTATTGAGGAGGGTGTTCGCTGTGAAGAATTAGAGTCCATCAAGGCCAACCCTGAGCCAACTGATACTATAGACAGTGAACCTTGCAATGTGTAGTGTACAGCTGTCTAGAAGGTAGTATTAAGGAAAAAATTCAACAACTGGTGTGACTCAAAAGGCACCAGAGCAGACACAACATACCCAAGGAGTGTGTGCAGTCAAAAGTGAAGCTTATGGCTCAAGAATCATAGCCAAAAGCACCTTTAGACGGGCTTATGTTTCCAGCAAGAAAGTTCAGGGTACTATGGCTAACATACAAGATATGAATGAAATGCTCCGTGGATTGCTTTTGTAAAGTATTATTGTGCTTAACTGTAGTTAACTGATGGAGGTTCACAGACGAAGCCTACATATTTCTACTACGACATGTATATCAAAACTAAAGTACTTCATCCACGAGAGCACAGGGAAGGAACGATGGCATATCCCTACCAGTCATAAAAATATAATCACCCCAAACAACTAAGAGAAATTTTTGGGTTTAAAACAATAATCTAGTCAAAAAGTTTCAGACTGTAATCATTCATAAGCCATTCTCACATAAGTACATGACTTTCATATGTTCTAGTCCTTAGTGTGTGCCAAACACCAACATAGTCATAAAATATACTAATCTTTCTATCATTCCTGTTCAGTGAATAAAACTTAACATGCTTCAATAGCACTCATAAATTTTCCATACAGGAGTACAGTATAAAAAACTCGAATAAAATTTTGTATGCCTCATTTAAGAGAAAAATGTTTTGACCTATAATTTGTCAAAACTTAAAAATCTTAAAATGAAAGAAATTTTGTCTTTATCATCTAACACTGCTTGAAAAGCAGTCTATTAAAACTTTACATCTTAAGACACTTGCACTCGTATAAAAAAAGTGGCATTTATATATTCAAAATCATCCCTTTAAACTGAAATTGTTCATAAAATATACTTTCAGTATCCCATAAACACTCACAAAATACAAGCAGTATACCACAGATTAAGGCCACAAATACAGGATAAAATAATGCCACTCAGGTGTGAAAGGTTTAAGATCAAACTCGCCTAGTTCCTTTATTGCTGGTATTGCATAAATACCACAGGATACAGTGCCTACAGTTTGGTGATAGTATAACAGGATTCATATTTTCATTTAACATCTGTTTATAAATACCATACTACTAAAAGTACCATACTTAAGCCACATTTAAGATGTGGTCTCATGGATGCTTTGGTAGTCGGGTTCTTTTGAAACATTATACTGAAAAATATGAAATGTTATAGATAACTGAGGAAATAGTTTAAAACACATGTAAGATGCAGTGGTACACTGCTGTAGAGATGGTAGTTTAGATTTATAGGTCACGTTTTGTCAGTAGTTTGAGAATGAAAATAAAAACATTTTCACACTACAGACATGCTGCCTTGTTTTATGGGAGAATCAAGTTATGCACTAAAATTCCATACGGTAAACCAGGCAATGATGTGTTGTGAAAATGAGTAACTCGGTAACCTTCCACAGTATGTCACTACAATATGTAAAGTTTGTTTCCAAGACAAATGAAACGTTACTATTAATACATAAAAATTGTTGTAGAGAATTTATTATAAAAGGAATCATAAAGTTTACTAAGAGGATAGATTAAACCCAATTCAGGATTCGTCTTATTAAAAAACAGATACTTAGTATCACTGTGAAAGACAGGGTCAACCATGTAACTGTCAAATACGATTACTATTCATCCATGCTTAGTCAGCAAATACAACTAACCAACAACAATTTCCTTACTTTCTACTATCAAAGACTTTAGAAAGCTAAATAAGGAACCATTCAATGTGTGTATATTTGTATTATTCAAAGACTAAAGTACATGACAAACCAATGCAGTGTGGTGTATAAATCAGCTGCAATGCTTTTATTTGTGTAATGCAGTGATGCATTTCCTGAGAATTACTACAGTAAACCCACTCTTTCCAAAGGAGCTACCTATTCAGGCTATTCTCATAATCAAGCAATCTGGCTTTAAATGCAACTGGGATATACTGCTAACTTTTCAGTAATTCTTTTTATTCAAGTATCTTTTCAATGTATTTCAAAGCTATAGGAGTGATTACTTTTATGTTTATGTCTCAAAAATTTTCTGATGTGTACAGCAAAATTCAAATTAATGAGTTGCATCAACAAGGGAGACCTTCTGTATATACTGACTCACCAGCACCAGTGAATGCTGTAATCAGAAGTGAGTCACTACACTGAAATATCTACAACTTTGACTTTAAACTCTAAGTTCTTTGAGAAAGCTTTAGCTTACGACAGCTATCAGTCTATATGTATACTGTAAATAAGCAATGTCAATTTATGTCACAGAATTTGTATTCCAAAGCATTTTCTATGATTTTTCTGATGCAAAATTCTTGTGTGCTACAACTGTCTAATATCTAGACTATTTGTAATGGTAAATATACAGAAGTACTTATTGTATGTTGTATTAGGGATAAGAAATAAAAAGTGAGTACAGGCAATTAAGAACATCAAAACAGAAATGACCATTTGAATGCCGATTATTTCTAGGAATGTGTGATATTTTCAAAATTTCTGTTTCCACTTTATTGGATGGCTGTCAGTATGTGTGTGCCAAAGATGATTTGCATAATAAAAAAGTTAATTCTATAAATGCTTTCGCTCTTTCATTGACCTATACCATCTTTCATAGCAATAAAATTCAAGATTCTGAATGTATCGAAGGCCAAAAAATATGTATGGAAGAATTATACTAAAAGTATAATGTCAACATCTGGGTTAAGCCCTAGGATCTGTTGCACTCTTTTCCTACCTTTCCCTTCCTCACTGTACTTCCAAGACCTTTAACAAACCCCTCCCAAATTCGTCATCTCCCAAAACCTTTCCTTCCATTCAATAACCAGCATAAAATGTGTTTTTTACCTGTATTTCCTAGAACATCACAGAACACACTCGTTAGTGAGACTGGTCAGCAATTCAGCATCTCTCCCGAGTTTCCTTTCTTATTAACGGGTATGAAGTTTGCCATTTTCTACTCCCCTGGTAATCTGATTCTTTCTAGCAGCATGTTGAACAGTATCCCTAGAGATTTAGCTGCACACATCCTTGCACCTATGTAAATAAATAAAGACTTTATTGAATTCAAGCATCAACTCGACTGAAAAGACACAGTTAAGGAATTATATATTTAGGAAGACATAACAGTTACTAATTAATCAATTACAAAAGAGCTTGAGATCAAGGTGGAGTTGGATAATTACACACTTAGATAAGCACATGAGTGAAGTCAATCTACATAGCACAGGAAGTTTTACAAAGCAAATTCTGTGGTTTACACATTGTACATTTAGTGGTGATGAG
Organism: Panulirus inflatus; assembly: GCA_032361765.1. Classification (NCBI taxonomy): domain Eukaryota; kingdom Metazoa; phylum Arthropoda; class Malacostraca; order Decapoda; family Palinuridae; genus Panulirus; species Panulirus inflatus. The sequence continues at coordinate 270 of JAUUDY010612856.1, read as the reverse complement.
TTGAACATGTGTTGTAAGGTTCCACTGAAGATTAACTGAAGCAGTATTGTGTTGACATACATTATGTATTTAATGGTGAACATTAAGTGATGTTGAATTTCAATAGTACAGTACTGACAGTGTATTATGCATCTCATGGTGAACATTACGAGATGTAAAATCACTTACTCACTGAACTGCAGTAATACTGAGTTGATATATACTATATATTTAACGGAGAATATTTAGCGATAAATATTTTCACATTTAATTACACTAATATATTAGTTG
>JAUUDY010612749.1:0-17397 GCA_032361765.1 Panulirus inflatus | reverse complement strand
GCCTTACATCCTCGATAAAAACTTTTCACTGCTTCTAGCAACTTACCTCCCACACCATATACTCTTAATACCTTCCAAAGACCATCTCTATCAACTCTATCATATGCCTTCTCCAGATCTATAAATGATACATACAAATCCATATTGTTTTATATCCTTATATTCAACCATCTATTTTCTTTATTATATTGCATCTCCCTTTGATTTCCCAATTTCTCTTTATTCATATATTCTTCACACTCTATATTCAGTTATTGGCATACTTATCTCAACCACCTGCATTCCACTAGCTGTTTGTTGTTACAGGCCATTTCATTGGTATAAAACTTGTATTTTCCAAACATTATACAGTACATTCAACTTTGTATGTTTTAACAGCCATTTTTTTTTTTAGATGTATAACTTTGTGTGCTTTGTCTAAAAACTAATGTAGATGGGCTGCTTTTTTTTCTTTTTTTCACACATCCTAGATAACTTATTTACTGCAGTTCTTCATGACATTACTTGAGACAAGCATGGACATAAAAGATACTCTGTACCTTTCCTGTTAACAAGTTAACTTTACAAGAATTGTGTGCATGTGTAAACTTAGGTATCATGACAAAAAACTTATTTTTTCAGTTATGCAACAGAATAACAAAACATATATATAACCAATTAAAAACATCATACATATGTTTTGTAAAAAAAAAGAAAAAAGTATTTTTGTAGTTATCAAAAGCGTAAATAAGGAAATACATACACTTCAGTACATAAAGATTTGTCACATGTTTGAACACTTCAAATTCACCATGATTCATTTGAGATTAAGATGGAATATAATATAATTCTACTTAGAACACTGTAAATCCCAGTGAAAATATTCACAAAATAACATTCCTCTAAAATCACATTTCCACAATACAGTCACAATGCAATCATTGCATCTATGAGGGGCATCAGAAAAGAAGGTTACATCAATTCTTCTCTCAAAGTGAAATATAGAAAGCTATAATCATGATGAATCATTCAGATGATAATGATTATATAGCAAAATTTTTTTTAAAATTAATATGCATCCTAAAAAATAAACATCCATCAAATCATAAGCATCTACTGTACATCAAGGAAGACTATGTGACAAAGTTTAATATATAATTTTACATCCCTGCACAATGAATACCAATTTTGTTTGATAAACAAACATGCACACAAGAATGTATGCATGTGTGCATACAAACAGACACACACTAGAAGTAAGAGAGTAGAGTTACAGGAAAAGGCTAAGAGGCCTTAAATTTACATAACATGGAATAGAGAAGAGTGAAGGGTGACCTGATCACAACCTTTAAGTTCTTAGACCACCTTGATGACACACAATGAACAATTCTTTGACAGATGCAAGGATAGAACTACTAGAGGCCATAGTGTGGCCTCTGTAAGAAAAGTTGTAGGAAATTACTTTTATAGTTTAAAAGCAGTGGATGAATGGAATAAAATTAGTTAGGAGACAGTGAATGTGGACAGCATACATGAATTAAAAAGCTGTATAAATCAGAGAGAGTTAGAGACAGGGTCACATGAGTGTAGAGCTCCCTCCCTGTATAGTACAAACAAGTAATTACCGACACTCACACATGGGGCAATAGAGAGGCACACAAAGAACAGAAACAGCTGTGTTTCAGCAGACAGACTACAGCTTCTAAAAGCCTGTTAAACAAATAAAAAGAAATAGATTATAGTGGGGGTCTAAGATGTAATATTTCAAAAAAGTATCAGTTTGTTGTAGCATACTGAGGAGTAAATGGGATAAACATAGGGAGGTACTTTGTGCAGAATTTTTAGAGTATTCCATCTTGAAATGCAGTTGCCAATCAGGAAATCCAAATTAGATTACTACAGATCAACCACAACTCATTCGCTAACAAAAACACAGTGACTTATTAGTAGGCACATACATTAATTAGGACCAAACTTAAAACTAATGAGTGAGATCCACTAAAAAGACAAAAACAGACATTATTAAGCTAACAGACAGCACAGTGGATGGCAGCATTCATTACAGGGGAAATTGAATATAATAATTTTGAGATATGAGGTAAATAAACAATTAATGCAATGCTACTGGTCTTATAATGCCAAAATTCTCAAAATGATTGTTTATTTACCTCCTATCTCAAAATTACTAATTTTGATTTCCCCTGAAACAAATGTTTCCATATACTGTATTGTCTGTTTGTTTAATCACTTCTGTTTTAGCCTAAATTGAAGTAACCATTTCTCCCAGACACTTAGGGAGGATAATTAAGCTATAGCCCAGCTTAAATAACAGGACAGAAAGCAGTACAAGGTACAGAAAACCTTAAACAGAACCAATTAGAATAAAGTTACAAAACAGGGAAGCTAGCACAGCTGGAGAGATTATTTCTATGTGATCTGAGCCTATAAGAGGATAACCACTATTTACAGACATTTCAGAGAGCAACAATAAGCCAGCAGCCTATTTCATAAACCAGAGTAAGAAAAATGGACTTGTGACTCAGACCACACTAGGTAAATCCTGTCAAATACATCCTTAAGTAGCCATCTCTAATCCATCTTATGACAAATAACTAATATAGTAACAAACACAAGGAACAAAATGGAGACCAAGATATAATGATGACACTGAGTTTAAGGTATTCTCAATGGAGGAGAAAATCCTACAGTATGGCTAATATAGATAAGTTTACGCACAGAATATACCACTTTGAAGAAAAGAAGATATTGGAAGAAAGCCGGGAACATGAAAAATACTTGAAAGCACTAGAGATGGACAAACCATGAATAACCATAATGGAACTACAACAAAATTAGGGTACTGGAGGATACTCCCACCATGGACAAGCAGTTTGATGACAAATGCAAGAGCTAAGAGTTGAAGCTTGAGCTAAAGATAACCAGAAAGCTGAAGCCTTAAGATTCTGAAGCAGATGAGTTCAGTCTAGGTCAGAAGAAAACCAAAAAGCCAAGATAACTGTAGAAGAAAAAAGGTGTAGGGACTATTAAGCACATAGACAAAGCAGAGTGCTTAGATAAGGCTGTTGAAGAGACTGCACACACAGACAGGATACTACAGCATGCATATGAAATGATGGACAGGAAACTAAGAAGGGTACAGGAATTTCAAAACACGTATGCGACAATAAAAAAACATTTTAGAGCTGATAAAAAACAAGGAAAAAGACATAGATAACACAAAGATGGGCCACTATACAAATGAAAGAAGTTGTGCAGGTTATTTAATGCAAGATCATGATGATCTCAGGACTGGAGGAGAGAAATCTTTCAAATAATGAAGAAAGAGAAGCCAAGGAATTGGAGCATGTCAAAAAGTACTTTACTGTAATTGACTCGACAACTGAAAGTAAAGCAGCAAAGGATATTCATAATAGAAAAAGGAGTGATTAAGAATGACAATCCTAGAGTTAAAGATAGAGGAAGACATCTGCAGAAAGGTAGCAAAATGCAGAGAATGAGAGGAATCAGATCAGGCTGGAGGGAGGGTTAACTCTCCTACATCTAACACACGGAGGTTTTAACTAACAAGGTAGTATTAAGTGCCATGGGCTGAATGTTCTGCACACAAATACAGATGAGCTGATGGCTAATAATATTGAATTATAAGTGACAGACTGTGTCAGCAATAGCAACCCTGAGATTTATGGAGTGGTAGAGACAAAACACCCAAAGGAGCTGCAGTTGAACCTCGTCTTCCCAGAGAGGTACAAGAAAGCCAAGTGGGACAGAGATAAATTAGGAGGGGGATCAGCCCTCTTGATAAGGCATAGCATTAAATTCCAAGATATGTTAATAAAAGGCACATTCAAACATTAAATAATATGTATAATTATGATGGGGAAAAATTATATAATTGCAGTTAGTCTAAAACCCTTCAATGAACTACAGAGACCTAGAGCAGATGTACACTGGAAACTGTGAAGACACAATGAGGATAGCACAGAAGATGGTAGGACATTTCTTCCTAGAAGATGGTAAATTATTGGGAATGGAGGACTTCAGTTATGGAGAAAAAGACTGGGAGAATTTATATGCTCAGGGAGACATAGAGAAACAAGTTTCTTGAATGCATACAGAACTTCCTGTATCAGCATGTTATGGGGCATACAGAATCATTGGAGGGATGATGGACCTCTTTAACTGACCTTGTCTTTCCACAAAATTGCATGGAGTAGAACCAATCAAATGTGAAGCTCCCACAAGAAACAATGATCCTGTAGTGCTTGATTTTGACTATGTAGTGGAGGAGGATAAGATGGGATCAGAGGATGCTCAGGACTCTCGGAGAAAATATGAGGCAACTATGTACAGTTTATAAAGTTGTTTGTGAGTATAGACTTGGAAAGGGAGTTCTATAATTAAAGTCTAGACCACAGCTATAGGTTCTCAGAAATCCAGTATGAAGAAGTTAGAACATGGATGCAATGGAACGCAGAAAGAGAAGGCGGAAGGAAAGAGAGATTGACAAGGTTTAACATAAAATGTCAAAAACAGAGAAGTCAGGCATGTACTGTAGATCAGGAACAATCATCACTGTAGCCAGCTGGTATTTTAAAGAAACAGGAAAGCAAAAGAGTATTGCAGGGTAAGAAGGGTGCAGAAGAGAAGTTTTGAAAAGGGCACTGGGGCTAAGACAAAAGACAACCCAAAGCTTTTCCATGAGTTAATCAGGAGCAAATTATCTGTTATAGAACAGGTAATCTGGCTAAGGAACACAGAGTGAAGAACACTTGAAGATGAGAAAATATATGAGAAGCTGAGTAATAAAAGTCTTCACAGTGGAGGATAATTCTGTACCAGTATTAGAAAGGTGGGAGAGGGAAGAAGTCATGAAGAGAATAAACGTTAATAGAAATTATGGAGTCAGGATATATAAACAATGTAACCCATATAAGCTCACGGGCCTGATGAAGTCTCCCCATATGTAATGAATTATTGTGTCGAGGCACTTGCTAGGCCTTTCAAAACACTGTCCAACAGAACAACTAGAGGATGAGATTATTCCAAAAATGTGTAAGAGAGCAAATGTTATGACTTCATTTGAGAAAAGAGATTGGGAAATCTCAATGAACTGAACTACAAGCCAATCTTGCTGATGAGCATAAATTGTAAAACACAGGAAAAGATTATCAGAAACTAACTGAACTACCTACAAAGGAGATGCTATTTAACTGGGACGACATTTTTTCCATGTAAGGTCTAGTATCATGAATCTCCTAAAATTCCATGAATGAGCTCAGGCCTAGATAAAAAAGAAGGATGTGCAGAGTGTATGTTCTCAGACTGTAATCCACTGGAGGATGATTAAAAGGCTACAGCTACATGCAGGAATATGGGCCAGACTCCTTCGTTAGACAGATGATTAAATTCTTGGAAGGGCCCAAAGGACACACATATGAGACATTTTTGAAGTGGGTTGAAGTGGCATGCTGCAGGATTCAGTTTGGAAAGTGTAATGACTTGACTCATGGATTACACTTGCATCAAAACATGTGTGCAAATGAAGCAAAGGTCAAGTGAGAAATAAGGAATGACAGTGATTGCATTAAGGGGATACTTGAACAAACTCCAAGGCTGGTCTAATAAATGGATGATGAGATTCAATCCAAGTGAATGCAAGGTAATGAAGATAGAACTCATGAAAGAAATGCCACAGTGCAAATACCACTAAGTGGGAAATAACATACAGGAATCAATGTGCGAAAGAGATATGGAGGTCAACATTGTCCTTCAATCTCTGCCAGAGCTATGCATCAGGAGAACTGTGAAAGAGGTAAACTGTCTGCTGGCAAATATTACAATCACATCCAAATGCATAAATAAGAAAAGGTTAGTAAGCTATTATTAACACAACCTATTGCTGGTTTATGCCTCTCAAGGCTGGTCACATATAAAGAAGCACACAAATATGATTGATGGGGTCCAAAGAAAAGTAACCATGATGGTATAAGAAGTAACGGAAGTGAGTTACAGTGCTGTCTGCCATGGAGGAAAGAAGATAAAGGGGTTACTTTATAACAGCTTCCAAGTTCCTAAATCAGCTGGATGATGTTGATAGTAAACACTCCTTCAAGAGATGCATTGCCAGAGTTACCAGAGGCCATGATCAGAAGTTGGGCAAGATGTAAAGAAATTCTGGTTTATTGCAAGGGCAGTGGATAGTTGGAATAGTTTAAGCAAGGAGACATTGAATGCTGGTAGCTTACAAAGATTTAAAGGTCTCTCTTGATCATATAAAAAGCTTAAGAGACAGGGCCCACACAACTAAAATTTTCTGGCCATGGGTAAAGAATGGATGTGAGCAAATAAGGCCTTTACTTTGTCTGTTCCTGGCATTAACTCACTAACTTGTGAATCGGCAAACATGTACAAAAGAAAGAAAGAAAAGAATTACCCCAGAACCTCTTTCCAGATACTCCTGCACCCTAAAGCCATGCTACTTTCAGTAGTAGTGAAATGTGGACTCCTGTGGAGTGAGAAGTTCTTTGGCGAGACTGATACTCCCAAAGACACAATTTCACCAAAGGTCACTTCTCACTCATGGTACAACCTCATATATACATTTACAGTGTATATATATTGCATGCACACAAACACACACACACACACACACACACACACAAGAAATCATTACTGATTAATACCTAATTTTCTGAATGACTCATGGTAAGGTTGTGTATAAAAAATGTACAGTTTTGTCACTACCTCAGAAATATCAAGCTGTTACTACTGTTGCCCTATATCTTGATCTATGATGCGACCTCTTCGTGATCTTAAAGTAAACATTTGATTATTTTCATTAGGATTAAGATCCCTTTCATTATTCTGCTGCTCATGCCTTTGAGAATGTTGCTCCTGTGGCTGAGGATGAAACTGCTGGTGCTGATACATCATTCTGTCATCTCGGCTTTCTACCTGAGGTGGAAGAACTACAGCTTCTCCTACCTCATTGTCAATCACCATCTCCCTATTCCTTCGATTCATATTTTCCCCAAGTATTACACCAATGTCTTGGTCAACCCATAGAGGTATTTCAGCATTGTTCATATCTTCACTTGGTTGGTGAACTTGCATATCAAACTCTTGGTCTGGCTCCATGTCCCAAACCATATCCCCCAAATTTTCAGCTGGAATTTGCTGATCACTAGGAGTCTCAGTCTTATACAGGGTCTCATGGCATAATGGACAAGAATCTTGGACATACAACCACTTTCTCAAACAAACACTGTGAAAATAATGGTTACACTTTGTGATTTTAGCACTTTGCAGATTATGGAAACAGATTGCACAAACATCATCATGTTCATCAAGTTGTTCTTGTGTAGCCTCCGGTAAAGAATTGATTTTGTTTACAGCTGTGCATCGTTTCATAAATACAGTCCATCCATTTCTTGCTTCACACCATATGTTAAAGTATGCATGTATGCACATCATGAATGCCCTTATGGATCCTCCAGATTCAAAGAAATAAATCCAGGCACCATTAAAGAACAAAAGAATGCCAAAAATAAATTCTACGCTATTACCAAAAGCTTTAATGTAGTACACATAATCATCTAACTTTTCCCAAAATGTACTTCGATAAGCATCAACAAGAAAAAGTCCATATATGAGAAGAGATACCAGTGTTTTGACTATGACTTGAACTGAAAAGGCAGAAACAGCAAGTAACCATGTGGAAAGAGGATAAAATGACCACAGTACAAATAGCAGAAGTACTGGGAGAAAAACAAGAAGAGAACAAACTATCAAAGCCCGTACATGTCTGTACAAAGCTGGATTACGAGAGGCGCTTAGAGACATTAATACAGGATTTACCATATTGTGTATGAAGTGTAACATTGCTGTAAACAGAAGGCAGAAATTCCTACATAATCGAATAAATCTCTTCTCCGCTTCCATGACTGTCAAGCCACTTTGCTCTGCTAAAATAAAGAATAGAATAGCACATACAGTACCCATGCTTCTCTCATCATCTTCTACTGTTAGAAGGATCATTTGGAATACTACACCAACATAGTGACTTATATATGATACAATGCTTGTCATACCAAGAAGTGCAACAGCAGTTTCACAACCTTGTGTCATTACTGCTTTAAAGATGACATATGTAGCTTGTAAATCTAAGGCCCACAAAGACTGATATTCTCCTCTTGCATATGTAAATTCTCCGAGGAGGGTTACTACATGCTGAAGCACACGAATTATCCAGAATGTCCTTAGAACATTTGGAACATTAAGCCTAACCCATTCAGATTCTAATAGAGAATGAAGACCAAAGTCCCTCATTACCCTACGAGCATAGTGGTACCCCTCGAGGACCACTTGTGTACATTTCAATAAGTTACTGGCAACTGTGTACTTTACTATTGCCAAGGGAAGCAAGGCTGCAATCAATGGTACTGTAGAGAGTATTCCACTAGATACAGTAAAAAGCATAGAAATGGTTGGCAAAAGAAATGAAATAATAATAAGCTTATGTAACACTGGATACTGGGGACCTGAGTATAAGAGAGTAAATAGATAACCTAAAGAACCTTGAAATATATAGTTTACCACCAAAGTGGAGAAGGTCCCTCCACTGTCCCATAATGCTGTAGTGTTGAGAGAAAACATACTATATAGTACAGGTGGATGATCAGACTGTGGAGGAGATGATATATGTCGTACAGCTGCCATGTTCCCTTGATATCCAGCAACCACTACAGCCATACTTGCAACTATAAGATACACCTGTATTAAGCGTTGAGAACTCAGCAGAAATGCTACAGTTGCCGTTATATACACTGAAAAATAAAAGACAATTACTTTTGCATATACTGAAAAATAATATAAAAATATAAGAAAACCATAAGCAAAATTTACTTATACAGTACATCCTTCCAAACCTAGACTAAGTGATGTCCAACGGTGTTGGGTCTGGGACACATGATTGGTTTGAGAGAAAAGTCATGCATCAAATTTTATGTGTATATTTTGAAAGTATGTTAGATAAGCCACAGGCCAATCAGATGCCTGCTTTTAAGCATTAATCCTTTCATGTTCTGGCATGTAAGGCAAATCTCGTTCATATACTGGCCAATGATGCTGAATACCTCATGCAAGACTTCACCCAATACCTGAGTGATTACACATGTCATAAAATTATTGGGTTTTGCATCTTTTGTTTAACAAAGTTTTCTGTTGCTAAGGTTGTTAATTAATAAGCCTATTTGGTCGAGCTTAAGCCATGCTCTATACCCAACTGTGTGTGTGTGAGAAGCCTTAATGTGGCACAGCATCAAGCTTATTAGGACAAGGATATGCTCCTCTGAACAATTCCAGGACACCTGGATACTGCAATGGATTAAGTGTTTCTAAAAGTGAATTCAGTGTTTTGAAGTGTGTATCAGTGCTTTCTGGTGCTGCACATCAATAGCGTTGTTACTTCAAGTGAAAAGAAAGGGGGATAATGATGATAAATTATAAGTAAGGGTCAGCATTGCTGCCACACAAGGGAAAGGAAGGTTGCATCATATGGGCTGTGAAATGTAACCAACCTCCTAGAAAATATGTTTCCTTAATCCTTCATCTTCATCAACTAGGAGCTACAATCAGCCTTACAAAGAAAAGGGTGAGTTTTATGATATATTTCACATGTGTAAAGGCACACAGACATTTATAAGAGACAGACAATGTTTGGTGCTATTGCTTTTAGTGTGAAAATGGAAAATATCCTTTGCTAATTTTTCTTTTTAAATGAATTATTTTAAATATTCAAAAACAGACAGACATCAGTGACAGACAGACAATGCTCTGTGTTTTGCTTTTGGTGTAAGGTAGGAAAATATTTACTTTTCTTGTTTTCTAGTGAACCAATAAAATCTTTTGTTTATAAACTTAGACTAATTCTTCAGGACTGCAGGAAATATGATCTGCGAGAAGTTGTTACGCAAACATTTCTCTAATTATCAGTTTTTGGTGGACACACACAATTTCGTTTGTTCATCCATTCGCTGATGTAGATAAACTATTTTGTAAGATATAAAGACACAAAATAAACCTCTAAATATTGTGGAAAAAAGATCAGAACTAGTTATGTAAACATACCTTGGTATGTGCCACACTTGATCCACATTGTTAACCTATGAAAGGGTTAGCCAATCATTGCTAAATATTCTGACGAAGATGTGCAGTACCATGGCACCCACCTAGACAAGATGTCTACAACCAGGAATGGTGTCTTCTTTTTTCTTGGAACTAAGACACAGGCAGATTTTCAAAATTTCTAGGTTCTGGGGGATTCATAACTCAGAATATCCAGGTTTGGGAGGACTAACTGTATTCAGAGCATGGATGTGCACCAAATAATGCCATCATTACACTGTATAACCATTCATTAATGACAAAAGTCAAAACCACTAATTATGTATTGCTATAAATTAATTCATATTGGACAATTTCCTTTAAAATGAAAGCTACTTATAAATTTCAGTATTACTTTAAATTTTCCTCTTCTCTTTCTTAGGTTACAATAAAACCATGCACCTACACCAATACAACATTACTAATGCTAATCATTCAGTATCAGAAGTGTGGAGGAACTCCATCTGTTAGCTTAACACTGTGAGTGAGTAGTCACCTTTGACCAGGCCGTATCACTGTCAGTGGAAAGAAAAGAGTATAGCCTCGTCGAGAACCCTCTCACCCTAAGGTGGCCTAATTACACTACTCTAATGTGATGTGCAATCTTGAAGCTGCAGGAGCCCCATTGAAAAGGTCCCATAGCCCAGCTCAGTGATCCTGTGATCTTGAATTTTGATCTTTTAACTTCCATGAAGGGATATATATGGATTAACATAGCATGGACAAACTTAACTTCGTTCGGTCTACCAAACTATTTCTGTGCCTAAGTATTATCATTATGCTCACTTTAATGGAGTTGACCAGGTACATACAGAATTTGTAGCAAAACAAAACATATTCCCAACCCTATTTAGGATATTAAGTATTGATTAATCTGGTAAAAACCTTTGAACTTTTAGTTTTAGATGTAAAATAACTATTTCAGGATAAATTAAGATGTATCTGTGTGATACCTTTGGCAAACATACCTTTGCCTCTTAAGATATATATATATATCTTTTGAAAATGCCTTAATTGGAAAGCCTGTTGGCTATGCGTATCTAAAACTGGGATTTACTATCGGAAGGCTTGTTACATTAACAAAGAGGAATGAGTACAATGAGATGTAACTTATGAATCATTTTAGAAATAGATAATACTGTGTGATTCAGATAGGATAAAAGTCACTAAAAAGAGAGGGGATGAAATACTAATGTTGCACAGAAGCATGATGTAAGTTTAAGGACAATCAGCCCAGCTGAACAAGATGTGCATGGACAATCCCACTTGAATACATTAAATACATAACACCATGAAAAGAATAACTCTGCAAGAGAAAGAGATCTGCATTAGCAACAAATTAGCACAACCAGCGAAGGAAAACTTTAAAGCATTACAAATTAAAAGTAATAAATTCTAGTATAATTACCTAATAGAAACATAAATATTTTTGCTATTGTAGGAAGAATTGATGTAAACATGGGGTACTCCTCCATTCCACTGTTTGTGTCATTTTCTGCCGCCCAGTTTTCCATATCCACTATGTTAAGATGACCAAATCCTTCATCATTAAGAAAAGGATTTTCATCACTCAGAAACTTTGCATATCTGAAAAATCAGACAGGCAAAACCAATGAGATATCAGTTCACACTCCAAAATTTGAAAAGACACAGTGAAGGATTATTATGATTGGAAGTCATAATCCATTATCAGTAACCTAAAACAGAGTATTGTACCAGGAAGAGACTTTAAAGTCATTGGGAGTCACAATCCATTTATTGTTACCTAGAAAAAAACGTAATGCGCCATACTGTGGGAAAAAGATGGAGATTTTCTTCTAAAGCCATAGAGTGGTCAATATTCTTACAGGATAAGAGAACAACTTTGTTTATACCAGAAGGGAATTGATTTTATCAAATCAGGCTGACCACAAGCTGATGAAACAGCTTACTTGATTCTATAGCCACCTGTTTTTAAAGGTAAGCATTCATTTTTCCAAGTCATGTAAAGAGTAGCAAAAAAAAAAAAAAAAGGTCTATGTATAACAATAAATAGCTAACTCTGTTTATATGAAATTACAAAATTATATTCACTTTCACAGACTGAAACAAAATTCAAACATCCACTTTCATATGCTACATGGTCAGGATTCTCCTAGTACAGTACTGAAAATTAACTGAAAACCATTTTAAATGTGTGCCCTTCTCTGGATTAATACTCCAAAGGTATTTTAATGTTAGGAAGAGAACAGAATGACAATTAAAATTACCATACTTTTTCCCTTCCAATTATCATTTACTGGATTTACGAATGTTTTCTACAGGAAAAAGTATATGCAATTAACAAAGAAAAAAAATATATGTGGAGACAGAAATAATATTAATGAATTTTCTTGGAAATATATGACTAAATCTAGAACAAGTCACATGAAAACCCTTATTTGATATTTGTTTTGTTCATGTGCCTGACTGATAAATTGAAGTTCAGTTGTGGCATTGTTCCAAGCTTTTCCAGAATGTTTTGAGTTTATTCTGTGATTACTGATCTGGTAAATATTTTCAAGTCTTTGTTGTGTTTTTATATATCAAAGACAAAATAGACCTTCGAGAAGACTTATAAAAGTATAACTGGATTACATGTGCACTTTTGAAACAAGTCACATCCTCTGAAATAGATGATCATGTTAGAAAACTGCATAAAAGTAAACCAATAAAATTACTAATAACAAGTAATAATGAAAATAAAACAAAATTCATCAACAACTTGAAATTTCACCATTTTTATGGTGCTCATATATTTGCTGTTCTTCAGTCTGAGTATTCTGACTACTCTTGTGGTGAAGTTATTCGTTTAAATGGAAAAAAATAATTAGTTGCATGTTATTATATTTCTCTCTTAAATTATGGTTTGGCGTTTTACAAAAAGGTTGAACCTATTGAGAGTTTGGTGAAATTATTCCACTAAACTTAACCCTTATGTAAGGATATAATATTCCTGATGCTTGATTTTATTCAAAGAAAGTATGCGCAATAAACTTATCAAGAGTTATTTAATTATAACAAATACTCATTTACTGACTATATTAAGCAAAACTTAGTGACTATAAACATAGAAAAACGATAATGTAAAATCTCACCCGACATGAAAGGCGCTCGACAACCCAAAACATGACTTCAGCACTTCGTCCATAATAAAGAGAGGTGGCACTCTTAATGCAGTGTCTATAAAGCTGAGAGCATGGGCTCGAAAAGACATTTTGGTGCTTGATATTTCAAACACGAGGATTGGCAGGTATTAATATAACTTTTACGGGGTCTTATCTCATAACCCTTGTTTGTTTACAATTCCTCTTCGTTTCACTGGTGATCCGTAAATCCAGCTTGTGTAATGGATATATACATTCTAGCAAAGTATATATATTGATATATATTCATCAATGAAATAAGATCTATTCTTAAATTTCAACTTTTTATTACTTCTTTATGTCTCTTCTCGTCATTGGAATGTCTTATCAAGAATTTCATCTTAAGGAGGACATAGATTCCAGATGATAATCTCAAGGATTGTAATTTCATTTCCATGAAATCGAACCTGATTCATTCCATCTGTGAAATCATGATTGTCATGAGAAATAAACTAATTCAAAGGTGGGACTTAACATATTCAACAAAATTAAGAAGACAATAATTCACTTAATAATGAAACACGTGTGTGTGTGTGTGTTTGTGTGTGTGTAAGAAATGTGGTCCTTAGAATTCTGATCGGGATATGGAACGCTATGGCATCATGCACACTTCATTGAACTTAGTTTAAAAAATAAGTTTTCTTACATTCTGAATCAAAGCTAAATTCAACACTATGTCACTCAACTTTCACATACATGCTGTCACCCATACAACCAATACATTGTCAACTCCAGTTCTCTTAATTCTCGAAAACTTCAACCTCAGTTGTTGAATTCTACACCAAACTTTCCCTGGTTCCTTAAGCTCTGCCCGAACCAGTTCAGTTTTATATCATTTCCTTTCCCATCTGCTCCACCCCTGCCCACCACTTAACAACTCCACATACACAAACTCATTCACTCATCCTTTGTACTCTTCACCCGCTCTATACCTTTGGCCACTCAACATTCAAACACTTCACTTGCGCCCAATCTATCTCCAACCCCAAACATTTTCCCTAACCATTCATTTTATTCCACGGACTATCCCATGCATTCACATCCGTTCATGACAAACTATTTACGCCACTGTCTTCCTTAAACAAACCAACCCAATCTATCATCAAATTTTCCACAATTCACTACACACACACACACACACACACACACACACACACACACAAGAAGTAATGGGTAATGAGTATTTCATCTCACAAGGGGATCTACGCAAATTTCAAAGTTGGCCTGACATATGGTTAGTGAAATCCAGCGACAGCGAATGCAAATTAATATGTATTACAGATACACAACAATTTTGACAATGTTCATATTTATTATTTCTAAGATGAAGTGAATTTATAGCATAGCTAAAGGACACATGAAAATAAGCATAAAAAAGATCAGCAAAGATGTGAAGAAATGTTTATTTAGTATGAGAATGGTATACAACTGCAAAACTTGAGAGAAAAGACACAGACAAATGTTAAAAAAGTTGAAAGACATTTTGTCATGCATGTGAAAGGCATGAGACTGAAAGTGATGCATGGACAGCTCTCTTCCTAGATGCATTAACTGGTATTCACAACCAGATAATCACACATGCACACATAATCGATGGCAGAAGTACCTCTTGATTCCAAGTCCTGGACTAAAGCCAGAAGAAAAGTGCTTTGCTTTGGTCCAGTGATCAATAAGAGGAGGACTTAAAGCGTCGATCACCGAGTACAAAATTGGGAGAAAAATATTATCCCTTTCTTTCCTACAACTTAAATAGGTACATGATTACCAAACTGACATATTCAACAATGGATGATAAAAGTTTGAGATTGTTTAATACAATGGAAAACTTTGTTGTACGAAAATAATTTCACAATGAGAGAAGACGACGCGTTACATTGTGCTTATGTGGTGTATGACGTTTATGGTTTAGTAGTAGTGCAGATGGATAAAGTTATTAAACTATAGCATAGACTTGCATCTAACGACAAGATTTTGTTAAACTTTTTTGTGGAGCGATATGATATGGAAAGAAATACCTTGAAATAACTTAATATGCGGCGGTTCGGACGAATGAAAGGCCAAGCCGGTACGCGCGTGCGCACTCCCAGCGACTCAGGCATATAGGGTACAAGTACGGAGATATGATGTGTTTTTCTTTAAAATGTTGCTGTGCATCATAATTTTATGGATCTGAAAGATAAAAGTTATAAGAAAGCTATCTAATTTTCACTGTATTTGATGAGATGTGATTATTTTTTGATTAATATTTCCACAGGGGGGTTGGACTTCGTAAGGATGCTGGCAGTGTTTATTTCGGGGTCCACGATCGTGAGAGGAGCACCAGTCTGCAAGTGGCATCGGTGGTGTACGCCGGGGGTGCACGACTCTTGTTTTTTTAAGTGATATCCTCTTCCCTGTTAATCACAGACATGGTCATTAAAGTCTACGTCTCCATGATCTCCTGCAGTCAGGAGGTGAGTGTCAGGATATATCAGTGAATGTTTTTTACCGGCATATTTTCTTTTGTGGTTAGGAATGTCAAGCTTGGCTCAGACGTGGGCTTGGCTAGTCGATTCTCAATTAAGAAAATGGTAAGGGATGGGTACTCGGCACACAACAGCAAGTTTATTTTATTACTTTAATGTCATGTATGTTATATATTTATTGTGCATAGCATTATAGTGTATTAGTGCATCGAAATAACATTCGTTGGCATAGGGGTAATGACCTTATATTTTATGTACTGAATAGTGAAGTAGTAAGGTTCTTTAGTCTTGCATGGTGTAGATTTGCAAGGAAAATGTAATGTAAAAAGTTTATGAATGGATTTTATATGCAACTTTATGCCGGGTGTTTTACAGTTACTGGTTTTAGAGTTGCACGGAAAAGTTTCTCGCTAACACCCCCATGTAGGGCGTGGTTACTTCGTCGTTAATGGCTTGTGGTCACTGTATAGTTGTCGGCCGTTGATGACAGAAGGGTGAGAGTTGAAAGCTATCACCTTAAGGTTAGAGCTTAAAGGTTGTAGTCATTGTATGGAGTACAGTGTAGTGCCAAAAGCAAGCTTTGCTTGCTCTGCTTGGAGTAATATATTGAGATCAGCGAAGGGTTTGAAGAGGCATCATTGCAGCTTTTAGTAAAATTTGGGTTGCAGGTGGCTAACGTAATTAGGAATGTGGGTCATGGTCAGTGTAATTACGGCTAGGTAGTTTTCTTCGTGTTGCGGTGCAGGTCCTGGTTTGTGTAGAGCTACAGGCTATAGGGTGTGATCGATGTAGGATAGTGGGTCGTGGTTATTGTAGGGTAACAGGTCATGGTTATTGTAAGGTTGCGACCTAATGTGATGAAGGTGGGTTGATGTCTCTGCTTGTCTGTTTGTATCATTATCAGTCATTGATGATTGAGTATCAAGTCTTAGATGCTTATAGATTCTGCCCTCTATAATTTGATAAACATGGTCCAGATAGTTGGGAGAGTGGAAGGTTTACTCTATATTTCCAGCCTTTATGTGAAGGAATCAGTTAGTTACCTTAGTACTGACATCCTTGGGAGGGGGGGCTGGCTGTTCTTATCATTTGCTTGCAGAATATTTTGATGTGCTGACGTCTCCAACCTGGTAATGGCGTATCAACACCCGTGTTCACTTCCTACTTACTGGTCTCTGGGTTGGGCTGGTGAGTAAACCGGACGTGTCAGCATTTAAGTCATTAGAGGTGTTTAATCTTGCAGGCATGCAGGCATTTAAGTTAGGGTTTATAGAAAAAAAAAAAAAAGACAACCCAACCCAGATAGAAATGTTTTCCTAATTGAAATGCGCTTGTAGTATATTCTGCTAAGTATGGCATTAGATAAAGTTCTTTGAATTTTTTCACCATTTATCCTTTTGGTAATCTTGAACACCTAGACCAAGTCTTAAGTGACGGTAGTACGAGTATATTCCTTAAGTGGAAACACTCGCTGTGCTTTGTTACGCCATAGAAGTATTGATGGCTGTTAGTGTAGCTCTAGTGTTCATGTTTATATGCTCTTCTGTTTTATATAACGTTAGAGCCTTTGTATGATCTGCTTGTGATCTCATTTGTTGTAGGCA
>JAUUDY010612639.1:0-17410 GCA_032361765.1 Panulirus inflatus | reverse complement strand
CCTCCTCTTGATTCAGCTACTCCCTTTCCTTTCTTCTAACATCAATATTTCCACTCTTACATCCACCTCTTTCCTTTTTCACTTCCTTCCAGTACAACTTTTTATTTTCCCTGAATTTTTCATTCAACTCTCTTCCTAAATCCTCATTTACATGTTCTTTGCCATTCTCTTTCAACTTCTTAACATTCCACTTACATATCTTCTATTCTTCCCTCCTCCTTTGCTGAACTTCCACAGGTGGTACATTCCTTTTGAGCAATCTACCATATGCCTTTTCCTTCTCTTCCATAGCATTTCTAATCTCATCCTTACACTATGCATTTCCCTATTAATTCTTCTATCTCATGAGCTAGTATGCAAATACCAATTTCCAACCTTCAAAAGTCTTTCTTTAAACATTTAAACACCTCAATCACACATGACGACATGCCTATATTTACTGTACTTCCATCTAAACTTTTGGTCATCCTCCTTTCACGATCCTTCTTGCTTTCTTTCTGATTCATCTTCTAGCTTGCCACCACTTTTACTGCTTCATTCTTCCTTATACCAATCCTCCACATCTCCCTGATCAGCACCCCCCACAAGAACTGTGAAACAGTGAGTCTCCAAAGAATCCTCTCACAAGTCTTGCATCTAGCACAACCTTTCTCAACCTTTTATCCACTGCTGCATAGTCAATCAAATCATTTTTTCTTCTCTTCCATTATATCTTATCCAAGTATATCTGTGGATCACCTTGTGTTGAAAAAAAAAAAGGTGTTTGCAAGGAATAAACCCTTCTCAGCACAGACATCTACCCGATAACTTCCATTCGCATTTACTCCAAGCACTCCCTATTTACCAACCATCCCACCAATTTCATCACATTCCATTTATTCCTCTATATACCACTTCTTCCAAGTCCTATCATAATTTGCATTCATCAGTTCCATTTTCATTCCATACACATTGCCCAAGGATATGGGTTTCCCATAGAATAAATCAAAGATGCAATAAACATTAATTTGTGAATGTCTAATATAAAAATGGGGAGGCTTTAATGAAATAAAAAAAAACTGCATTTAAAATATCAGACAAATTGCTTAAAAACGATTCCAGATGAACTTACGATTGATGAAAATGCAGTGTGCATGGTGGCAGAGAAAAACAGTATTTGTAAACATTTGGTATATTCAATGAGCACTATGTGCTTCTACTGCCATGTGGCAAAATCTCACCATTCATAATGAAAGATTGGTACTCGTAGGTAAGTGGTCTGTTTCTCTGTATTACTTTCTCTATCTCTCACTTCCTGGGTGATCTCTGAAGTTAGTGGGACCTTTGTTTTAGCAGCAGAAGGGCAGTTTGTATGAGGCAGTGGGGAAATGCTAATTTTTGTTATAAAGTTATCTATATTTCCTTTTCTAAAACTGACAGGTAGAAGGAAAACTTTAATTGAGCATACATCATTTCATTATATCTGGTTATCAAAAAAAATAGGTGTCAACATGCAGGAGGGGGAAAGGCATGCAAGGAATAGAGTAAATTGGAATGATATGGTATACTGAGGTTGACATGCTGTCAATGGATTAAACCAGGGCAGGTGAAGCATCTGGGGTAAACCATGGAACGTTGTGTGGGGCCTAGATGTGGAAAGGGATCTGTGGTTTCAGTGCATTACATATGACAGCCAGAGACTGAGTGTGAACGAATGTGGCCTTTGTTGTCTTTTCCCAGTGCTACCTCTGACACACATGGGGGGAGGGTGTTGTACCATTTCATGTGTGGTGGGGTGGCGACGGGAATGGATGAAAGCAGCAAGTATGAATATGTACGTGTCTATATGTATATGTCTGTGTATGTATATGTATGTATATGTTGAAATGTATAGGTATGTATATGTGCGTGTGTGGGCGTTTATGTATATACAAGTGTATCTGCTTCTTCTATCTTCCATCCACCAAACCAGAATCATGTAGGTTTGCTTACTGCCTTATTTTATAAGAATAAATATCTATATATGCCAAGGAAATGAGATTTTTGTCTAATGTAATAGGCTGTAAATATAATTTAATCCTCTGAATGAGCTTTGCCCTGATTTCAGGTTGATAAACCTTGTATGATAATTGCTTTTGTTTAAACACTTTTTAAAGAACAATTAAGTTTTTCAAAGATAAATATAATGAATATGCAGTAACTAAAAGGAAAGCGGCTTACTGAAAAATAATCAATCTGTTTTCATCAATGGCATATCAACTATATTTGAAATACTGTAAATTTTCTCTTATAAATTTTTCCAGGCCAAAGGAAAAATTCCTCAGCAATCAATGCAGATAAAAAACCCTACAAATTTTGAATCTGTGTTTCACAGTTCTTTCAATTCTATGATATTAACCATTATATATTCAGTGGATTTTCACCTGACATCTATAATGCTGGAAATTAGTGAGTGATGGATCAGATTTCAGCTCTAGTTTGAAACAGTTATTCAGCATCTTGCTAACCATGTTGAGTGGCAAGCTGAAAAAAGACTCGCCATCTGAGTCTCTGACTAGTGAATTCCTATTTACCTGAGGGACTGCCACCACACATTTCACAAGAAACCTCCATCTGTAAGATCAAAATATCAATTTTCCAATCACATTTTCCATTAATCTTCTCCCATCAAACAAGAATGGTTGCATAAAGGTAGTCCATAAAAAGAATACTAAATAAATACAACAGCTAACCAATGCCAAAAAACATTATATATATATTTCTTTCTTTTCTTTCTTTCAGACTATTCGCCATTTCCCGTATTAGCGGGAGTTTGATTTTTGAATTTTTAGTATATCTAGCTGACCTTTACATCAAGTGTCTTTTTTTTAAGCACACATATATCATGGGCATTTTGAATCTATGTCTCAATACACAACTGTATCATATTCATCTTTTCACTCAAGAAGGACAGAATGGGACAAAATAATGGGTTACAAAATCATGATAAATACAAAAGTACACAGTATCATAATAATCTAAGTGAACACAACATTAGCTTTATCATTAATTCTTTTTTAGGTCTGAATTTGGTGTATTATGTTTAGACTAGTTAAGATATTATCAATGATTTTCTTTTGCAACCCCTTTAACTTCTTTCTAGATCCATCCTATACAGATGTTTCAGGTAAATACAGAGTATTTTTTCCTGTAAAAGATGAGTGATATTATTAAAAATATCTAAGAATGAAATTTCTCTGACTATGATAAAAGCAGAGAACTGCCATCAGTGTATTCTTATCACATGAAAAATGCAACACAACAGCACTTAAGTAGCATTTAACTATTCACTCTTACAGTTATCTCAAATTAAAAATCACATGCCTTACAATTCATATATCCATTATGTGCTGAGCAAGCTCTGGCTCCACACAAATTAAAAAATCTAAGTGATATTGATTTTTGAAGTTTCTGACTTCCACTTTTGAATTTACATGATCATGCACTGTTTCTTGTATTCAGCCTCACCCTCCTCATCCAACTCCTTTGGATAAGGTACCTTACCCTCAACATTTGGTAAATATTTCTCCACACTGAGGCCATCACGCTGGTAAAACAACATGTAAGCAGAATTAAGATCAATCTGGGACTCGCTCACCTCCTGCAAAAGGGAAGAAGAGATATACATGAAATATGATAAGACATCTCCAAAGGATTTTACAATACCAATATCTTTTCCTAACTATCCTTATCCTGCTGTGATGTTTCTCAAAAGAAAAAGGTGGCCCATGCAGGATTTCCTTACATATGCACATCCATAATCATTCACACTGTTAAATACCCCTCTGACAAAATGTTCTCAATAACCATTCACGTATCCAGGTATCTAATAAATCCTTTATTTGAGGCTAATAAACCAAGGAAAATGAGAGCCCTGCACACTTTGGGAATACTAGGACTAATCCAAATAATAACTTTTTGGATAACCTCTCCATCTGTCCCTATGATCAGGATCACCTTAAGTGAACCACAACTCACTATCACCTCTCCTGAATGAAAAAGGCTTATTTATAATAAACTTACAATTAAACAATTCAATTTGACAAAATCCCAAACAACAAAAGAGAAAATATAGGAGAGTAAAGAGGGGAAACAAGAAAGGAAAGAACTAATAGAGGCTTGCTCATCAGCCACATCTGTTGGAAGTGAAATCTTTTTATGAGTTTAAAACCCATTTCTTCCTGACAGAAGTAAGCTAGTGAACTAGGTAAATAATCATGCAAATCAATAGAGCCCAATGGGAAAGTCTTGAATTTACAGCAGAAATGAAAGAGTCTCCAATGGAATAAGCACAGGTACCTGGCAGACCTCAAAGTACCACACAAGGAAGAGCCTTATAAATCAAAACCGGTAAATGTTAACAAAAGTGACAGTAGAGCTCCACAGCCCTCTAATATTGTGATAGGCTTGACAAATTAGAGTTGAGGCAACCTCTCAGATGTTATGGGTATGGGTGCTTGAGATAGGTTGGTACTCGAGGATGAAGTGTTTCCTTTGTGTGGCAATATCTGTTATTAAAACGAGGGGTTTGGTGATGGAAGAGATAAAATGATTTCCAGAATTGTTGACTCTGGAATTCACAGAGGTATTCAAAGCATATGACGGGAAAAGACTGTGAAGAATGTCTTCCTCTTTCTAGTGGTACATAATGATATCCTTACTGCAAACACCAAACACACATCTTTTAAAAAATAGAGTTGGTTCCTTGTAAAAGGTTGTAATATATAAATCCAATTTGTACATAGAAATAACATCCAGGTCCATAGCCTTGTCAACAGACTAACTAGTACTGGATGTGTGCGAATTAGCCTTGAAGTGATGATCCATCTTTGTTAAAAAAATGACCTGATTTTGAAACCCATGTGATAAGATGTATAACAAACTCCTGTTGCCAAACCTTTTTGTTGTTTTTAAGAGTTGGAAATTTAAACTCACCTTGGCTGTTTTAAATATCTAATTAAATTTCTTCTTCCATAATAATGATACAAATCAAAATAGTTTGTTTGAGTTTAATATCTTATTGAACATTTTAAGTATTTACATCAATGGCATGTTCTTTTATCCAATGTATTTAAAAGAAGTTGAATTTGACAGCAAATACAATGAAAAAGTGATAAGCCTAGGGAATTAAGTCACTTCAAAAAGACAAGAAAAGGAGGAGTGACCAAGGCTCTACAAAATATAGTAAATGTTCTCCCTGTCAGAAAATAAATCCAAAATATCTGAGTAACATTCAACCATCCACATTCAAACATAATATGGTTAAGGAAGCTAGAACAGACATCATATGTAAATGTGTATAGAAAGAATCCCTTTTCTCTATGAAATGACAGATTAACATTCAAAAGCAGCAGAGAGATACATATATTGTTATGTTTGTGTTGGCTTGGTTCATGTTGGGTAAGTGGGCAGAGGGGATGAGAATTCATGTCTGACAGCTTCTGATACAAAAGTAAGATGTGATGATGTTTCTTTTTCATTAAGGAGGACCTAGAGCTATTTCTTTCTTTTGAAATTGCTTTCCCACTGTGCTCTTATTGCATATTTAGAAATATTATCTCATTTACACTAATGATCAGTGTGAGAGAGATTAGCTGGCAAGTGTGGGGAAGATAATGAAGGATTTTTTCTTTATAATGAGCACTCCACTCTTATTTCCTATAAACTCTTATTTCACATATACTCTCATTCCACACTCAAGCACTGCATTCGTGCTAAATGACATTACTGTATTTTGAAATAATACACCTTTCACACTACAAGTGTGAGGTCAAGGAGTGGCTGTCTGGGAAGGATACTAGAGGATGTTTACATAATGGAACATCTATTGCCTTCATCCAGTCAACAGGCACAGCACCACTTTTCCATACTTCCATAAAAACATTCTATATCCAATCAATTGCAGTTTTGCCTCCACTGATCATTCATTACTTTACGTGTACCCCCTGCTTTAATACTTTTCAAGAGCATCATTGACCTTTTTACTTCCTCCTTTGAAGTATGATTCTTTACCCCTAACCTACTCCTTTCTCTCCTTACCTATTAAACCAATAGTAATCTCATTTGGCATCATTTCTATTCAGTCTTTTAAAAGCTCTCTCTCCACCTTTTATAACTTTCATCCTCTGTTATCGACATTTTTCTCCCTGACAAATTCAATATACTCTTGGTGTTTTAAACATACATCTCCTACATCTATCCATCTTACTCTCATGGTATATAGTGTACATTTATCTCTGAAGATCCTTCTTTGGTATTCTATCACTTATATCCACCACCATCTAAACTTTTTTATTTGGATCTTAACACTTCACACTAACTGCCACCAAAGTATTACTATTTTAAGGTAGATTCTGCTTCTCCTTCCAACCTGTTTTCTCTCTCTCTCTCTCTCTCTTGTCTATGAACTTCTTAAACCCTCTTTTCACTAATATGTATCAATCTTTCCATTAGTAATATCTACACGCCATATATCTCCAACACATTCTTGAACTGCCTCCTCCTCACCTTAGCCTCAAATTGTACTTCTCTGATTTTCTGCTTCTCATTTAATTTCTCTTGGAAGTTAAGTGTTAATTCGACTTTTACCGCCCTTAACTACTTGTCTTTTATCATTAAAGGTTCTAGTCATGTATCAGCTAATTCATATATTACTATCAAATCATCAGCCAAACCCCAACACTCCTAAACTGCAAATCATATACACTACCAATCATTTCTTTCCTACTAGTAACACATTCATTCTATCGTCTATCATGTCTTCCCTAAGTCAGTTCCATGCGTATCTATGATTATCTAAAGGTTTAAAGTACTCTATGTATTTGCTGCATTCATGTTTACTGATGTTCACAAATACAACAGTCTGTAATGACAACAAAAATATCTTTACCTTACAGCTGCTATCATTAAAGCATATCCACTTCCCCTGTGGGTTCTTGGCATAGCAGACATAATGGCCTCCTTCCATAATTCCTGTGTGACACTGCGGAAAAAAGTGCACATAGTAGATAAATGGTTAAAAAGTGCGAAAAATCATTAAACAAAAATAACCTGTTTTACAGAAACACATTAGTGTGCTTACAGATGTACAGCAGATAAGATGTTTTTCTACTAGGGAGCTTACACAAATGTTATTGCACAATAGGATTTGGTGTTAGGGAGAGGAAGAGGGCTCCTGGAAGATGTTCCAAAAAGTTTTCTCGTAGATAACATTAAAACTAATGCACACTGGAGATCAGAAACCAAGGGCAATATGTTCTCAGAAAAAAATTATCAGTGTTTGATTAAAGAATAAGAGCAGGAAGAGGACTTTGCTGGACAGATAATAAAAATATATGACAACTGATATACAAGATCATACAGCATCTCACTACTCTATGTAAGAATATGAACAGTCATGATTGCTTTTCTGATAACATATCCTGGGGGAAAATTTAAGTCTCAAGGTTAAATCTGTGATCATACTTGATTTTACATGAAATAGTATCTAGATAATGTTTTATTTTGTCCCTCTACCTGTCTATGGAAAAACTGTCTTTCATGCATTCTTTTCCTTCTTAGCCCAAGTGGGTACTGTACATCTTACATACAAAAATGAACTGCAAACAAACAGAAAATATGTCAATTCACATGATTAATCGTATAATGATATAACCTCTCTATCTGTAGATAGATAGATATAATCAGGCTGTTAAAACAAAGTTGACACAGTTAACAGACTTGTCAAAGAACTTCTGACTTCCAAGGAGTCCATCATATTCCTACAACTGAGTGGAATGGAGCCTTAGGGCTGCAAGAGCCCCTGGAATCACTGGAATAACACCACACACTATACAACTATTCTTTCCTAGCACAAGTGAGTATGGTACATTTTACATAGAAAATGAACTACAAGCAAGCATAGTTAATTCTTTTATGGCTCTAGTCAAGGACAAAAGTCCACATCAAGGCCAGGCCTAAACTGAAATATTGAGAGGATTCTGAAAGGAAAAAAAAAGAAACAAAAGAAAATATATACAAATTCTGTAGGAAGTGAAAAACCAGTCTTTTAAAATGTGCCAGTCTTAGTTGTTGGGAAAGACATGAAAAGAAAGAGAGTTCCAAAGCTTTAAGGTGTTGGGAAAGAAACATTTATTAGAATGGTCCATCCTTGAATTGCCAACAGCCAAACAGTAATCATGTGATGCAGCAGCTTGCTAAGTATGTCATGGTCTAGCAAGTAGTGGGGAACACAAGCAGCCAGCTCTTGGAAGCAAAAACCAAAGTAATACCTATTGAAGAGGGAAAATGAAACAACGCTGTAGCACAAAACAAGCGGGTCAAGTTTTGAAGTTAGCCTAGGAGATTTTATATGTTGGACTGCTTTTGACTCAACTCTGTCAAGGAAGAAGGCAGAGCTAGAACTACCCCAAATATGAGAGTAGTACTCCATACAAGGATGAATCAATCCTTTCTATAAACAGAGCAACTGCCCACAAGGAAAGGAATTTTGACATCTAAATAGGACTCCCAGTTTCTTCGAGGTAGACTTAACTATTTCACTAACGTGGGGTTTCCCAGAAAGAGTGGATATTACATTAATACCAAGTATATTCAGTGAGTCAAGTGTTGGAAAATTATGGAACCGTCAAAGGAGAGATGAGAGTTGTGAGAATTTCTGATAAAGAGACTGGTAAAAACTGGATCCTGGAGGCATTAAACTCAACCAGATTTTCTCTGACCCACTGGAATATCCTTTCAAAGTTTAAGTTTACTGAAGAAGTTGTGTCAAGACATGATGCAAATAAAATGAGAGAAGGAGCAAAACTGATGAATGTGGATAAATGCAGTGCTGAGTCGTCAGCATACGAATGGACTTGGTTAATTGTAGAAGAGAGGAAATGATTGATAAAAAGGAAAAAAAGTGTAGAGGACAAGAAAGAACCTTGAAAGTCACCACTCAAGATGGAGAAATGGGGGTAGGTTGATCCATCAACAACCACAGAGACAGACCGGCCGGAGACAATGCTAGATATGAAGGAGCAAAGTGAGGAAGGGAAGCTAAAAGAAGGGAGCCGAATCCTCTCAAAAGCTTTGAATATGTCAAGGGCAATTACATAAGACTCCCCATAATCTTTCAGGGATGATGCCTAGACATTAGTAAGATAGGAAAGAATACCACCTGTGGATCTCGCCTTACAGGAAACATACTGGTGGTTAGAGAGACTGTGATGTTTAAGGTGTCTAAAGATATGGGAGTTGAGGAGGGATTCAAAGACAATGGAAAAGTAGATGTCAAAGCAATAGGACAATAACTAGAGGGGATCAAAATGGTCACTCTTCTTTGGGATGGGACATATCAATGCATGCTTCTAAGAAGAAGGAAAAGTTTTGGTTTTCAAACAGAAGCAGAGCAGACGAGCATGCACAGGTGCAAGTTCAGGGGCACACTCTTTCGGTACCTGGGAATGAAAGTCAGACAGAGACAGACAGACAGACAGAGACAGACAGACAGACAGACAGACAGACAGAGACAGAAAGAGACAGACAGACAGAGACAGACAGACAGACAGACAGAGACAGACAGACAGAGAAAGAGAGAACCATCTTGGCCTAAGTCAGTCAGATCACCGACAAAAAGGCCTCCATCTCTTTAATCACATTCTTATAAGTATACATGAAAGTAGTGACTAAAATAAAAAAGAACAACTGATACAAACATTCTGATGAATAATAATGACAGGCTTGAGGTCAAAACACTGCATACTTATTAGCTTTTGTTTGGGCATATAAAGCTATGTCTCAGAGATCTACTATATCAAATATATATAACAAAATATCTAATCATCATCAACAACAATACTAAATGATAATAATGTTAAATCTGTGCTTATGCTTATGAGCATATAATATATACAAACTAATACATATGAAGAAATGAAGAAAAGATACTTACAGCAATGGCATACAAGCTATACTTAAGGTCAAGTGGGTCATAACCTTCCAGCAAGCGGTGCTGGTGGAAGTCTTGAAGAGTATCCCCATACAAGACTGAACCATTCCTTATCCGTCTTTTACTTCCCCCCTCAATACCTCCAAGTGACCCATCACGAGGAGTACCTGGGCAAGGGCTGTGAGTAGAGGAAACAGTTTTTCATGAAATATGCAACCCTTTGTATAATATATTCAAATCTTAAAGAAAGGTAAGCAAAATACTGATTAAACCACATATAGTGAACAACTAGAAAATATGGTTCTTTCAGAAAAAAGGGCTATTTACCTGGTTGTGCTGCTAGGAATGCTACCATTTAATGAACCATTGAGGGATGGCCTTCCATTTTTCACCATAAATTCATCATCACAATTACCTTTAATATGTTCAATTATCTGTAAATAAAAAAATGTAAATATTACGGCAGAAAGTATTTAAGAACATTACCAACATATGAAAAAAAAGTTACAGACTTCTGACCAATGACCATATACATATATCTACTACTTCTATAAAAAAAAAAAAGCAAATATATCTCACCTTATTCTCTGGCACCACTTCTAATATATTATCTTTATCTTTAAGGTTTGCCAGGTATACAGCAGGATCAATGCCCTCAAGCTCTGCTCTATGAAGATAAATAGTTTGCCGGGGAACAGAAGCCAAGTACTCCATAGGATCGAAGTCTCTTAAGGGAAAATTCACTATTTTCTGACTCTTGATCCACTTGTTCCCCACAAATTGGAATCTCTTCAGGTGCACAATCTAAATAAATTGTAGAAAAAATACATTTATGAATATATACTTGAGCAAGGGATATTCTTTTTATATCAATAAGTCAATCAATCCACATAAATGCAGTACACCACCCCAAATGAACTATGAGGGATAACCAGAGCAAAACCTCTTCTCAAACAAATGACAGTCTTATTCGCTCACCTCATAATCTAAACTTATCATCAGCTTTCCCCCATACCTAGTCCCATTTATCTAACATTAATTTGTGTTTTCTCCATGCCTACCTCCACACTTCAACTTAAAATTGCTTTCATGTGTGGTAATGTCAGTAAAATTCTAATCAATCAAATAACACTTGTGTGTGACAAGATTAGAGATTTACTTCTATCCATGCAGCTGGAGTAGGAGTATGAACATGCTGTGAGGTTCAACAATATGAAAATGAGAATGAATAGAGGTGAAAATAAGACAATGCTTAAAACAGAATATACTTATCAAAACTAAATATCAAATTAAGACAGAAAGGAACAAAAAAAACATGAGTCAGTGCAAACCTAGTAACTCATACATACCAGTAACAGCCATCTGGACTATAAATAATACACAAGAAGAAGAAGGGCATTCCATGAAACACTTGTCACCTACAAAGCTGCATACTTATTACTAGTGTTACAATAATGGACTGAAATACTATTTGAAAAATATCAAAACCATTTTCAGTATGTTAGCCAAATCTGAATTTTTGTCTAGTTATGAACAAGGCAAGGTTTCATGTTAAACAATCTTACTGGGGACCTAACTCAAGCAAAATCCACACAGGCCTTTATGTTTTTTGCTATTCAATTCTTCAGATGCTAAAAAATATTAATGAATTTCTATGAGTATCTGATTTATATTTTTCATGTTATGACCAAGACTACGGTGCAGGTTAAACTGTGACTCCTAATGACGAATGGACAGATGGAGGCCAATGACAGACAAAATGATCTATAAGTGTCTGCTACAATAAGCAGGCAAAACAAAAATAAAGGAGCACAGGCAGTGAAATCAAGATACAATAAAGAAAAGCAAAATGGTAATAAACATTTAAAGTTGAGAATTCTCAGTCATCATTAGAAATATCTAAGACAGTTAAAGAAGCACATTATCCTGGAAAGAAATTACTGAATCAGAAGTGACAGACTTACGTCATATAATGAATTCAATTATGAATATGGCGACAAACTTAAAGGTGGACATAAAAAAGTAATTTATGCTGACAAATTCAAGAAACTAATATGGCTATAAAAACTAATTAGACATATTCAAAGTAATGAGACATGCATCAGAAACCATACATTTCAACTAAAACAACAACAAACAAAGTTAACTAGTAAAGTCGTAGTTTTTATATACAACACAAACAACTTTGAAAAATAAATAATCTTATTTCATGATGGCAGTGTAGTATTTATAAAACATGCAGCAGAGTACATCTCATTCCATATCAGATCAGGCAACAGTGGTGAGGGTAATAAAGATCGAAGATATGCAGGGTTAATCAACATAGGTAGCGGAAACACATCTCGAAGATACCAAAATTTTCTCAAATTTGATATCTGGAAAGTATGTTTATGTATGAATGATGAACGAATACTATTGTGAGGCTTTGTGTTAACAGGTTTATCTCTATTGATCTATATCTCTGACGCCTGTTCAAACTGGAACTCCCTCAAGGGGGTGACCAAGGGAATAGGCTCCATAACCAGAGACTTCTAATGCTCCTTCTTAGCCTTTAGTGTCTCACCCTTAACAGGCCACTAGCAGAAAGCACATCTTGCATAGTATTTGAAGAGGCTCCTCCCTAATGTTCATACTGAGTACTTCTATCTAATGATTCTACCTAATGCTCCTGCCTGAATGTTCCTATGCACTACCTTATCTACTGCTCCTACCATTTTGCCAATAGGCTGGACTAGCTCAAAGCACTCACCCCAAGTAAATCTAGAGTTACAAAGAATGAACTGTGTTAGTTAGGACTTGTCAAGTGAAATGTGTGACAAAGAGAGAATGTATGTCTGTGGACAGAATGCCAGCAGTCCATGTGTGGTGAGGCAAAAAGAAAACACAGCTACCTTCCTATAATAATGGAAAAAATAAAAGATTATCCAACCCCCAAACAAATATACAAAATGTAAGTAAGAGATATGGCACATGAAATGTGCTAAATGAGCTGCAATCATGAGAGGCATGACTCAAATAGCTGAAGTATGTAAACATGACAAAAGTTATACTATGTATGGCACTATGATACGTGAGAGAAAACAGTTCCTAGCAAGACAGACAGAACCAAAATGAAAGGAAAGGAGAAAGATAGGGTACAAGACAAAGATGAAAGAGATGAGGGAAAAACCTTAAAATGATGATAAGGAAAATCAAGAAATTGGATGCAGACGAGAAAAATGAGAGAGCTCGGACAAAATGAAGTTTGTTGATAAAAAATCTGGTCCTTCTATAATCTCTGTAAGAGGTCCTTGCCTATCACCTCTACACTGCATTCCTGTGAGAGCCTCTACAGGAAAAGAAACAGAAAAAGAAGCAAATATCAAAGATTCGGGAATAACTACATGAAAAACATAAATTCAGGAAATGTATTGAGAAGATAGTGCTTTCAAGCCAAACAGAACATTTGCAGCATGAGACAAACTACCAATAATAGAAATGTTTAAAGCATACATTAGAAGTAAACCTGAATATTACTGTGTGTGTATTGTCACTAGTAAAGTCGACTAAAGAAAACAAGTCAATAATGAAAATTTCACAAGTAAAATAAATGGAATCGAGCATAAAGTAAAATAATTGGAATGGAGCATATGAATTACTAAAAGAAACAGAATTCTACAGTCCTAAATGTTGGAGAGATATATGACACTATATGCTAGGCAAAAAATAGAGGAAATTAATTACAGTTTTGAACCTGAAAGCAACCAAGCAAGAACAAAACAGAATAATTATGTCAAGATGAATTCCTGGAAACACACCAAAAATAAAAAAGGCAGAGTTAAAAGAATGCTCAGAAAAGAAGTTGGAATGCTAATTTAATGTGATAAGGGGTGACCTGAGAAATTCAAATGGAGCGAATGCAGAAACATACAAATGATTACTCGCGGTTGACACTATCAGATGAACAAAGAATAGATAACTATGCTAGAGAAGTTGCTGTAAAAATAGCATTATATAACAAGCAAAACAAGTGATGGTATGAGGGGAGGTGCTCAAAAGAAATGTCTTTTGTCAACATTAAAGTCAAGGGGTGAGTGCAAATAAGCTAGCCTTGCCATCTTGATAAAATCTCATTACAGATACTTTGTAGGCACTATGTAGATGCCTCCTTAGTTTTCCCTTTTTCCTTGTTCCTTCACTTCCGACAGGTATGCTCACTTAATAAAACTCTCTATGCATCTAAACCATTATGGAACACCCTCTTCAGCTCTCTCAAGCATATTTTTCCAACTACTGCACTTCTCTCTTACCCTATAATTTCTTATTCAACCAACTCTCCTCACATCACATACTGTCCTCAAAAATTTAATTCCCAACACAATTCATCTTCTTCCATACCTTTTTTTTCATTAAGGGTCCATGCCACACATCCATACAAACACTGTCAGGACTACTATACCATCAACAATACCAATCTTTGCCCTCACAGACAGTGACCTCTCTTTCCACACACTCCTCAATGTACCCAGGATCTTAGCCCCCACCCACCCTAAGGTTTATTTCAGCTCCCATGGTTCCATCAACCACTATGTCCACTCTTAGACATCTAAAACACCCCTCCTCCAAGCCTCTTCCTTTTACACATATTCCCAAACTCAAAAATCAGGTTCTGCAATTTTGCACTCACATCCCATCAGAGCTGACCCATGTCATCAGCAAATAGTATCTATTAATCAATATCATAAGTCAAGTGTTTTATTAGTTAAAGTAAAATGTACCTACCAACACTGGAGGTAATCTCCATATTTGTAATTTTTTTGATGCCTGTTGGACTTTTTTGCATTTGTCACACGAATACTCCAAAGTTTCTTCAGAGCAGAAAGCTTCTAAGCAGTCAGACAGAGCTATTGGCTCAACATGCTTCCGACGCATTTCTTCAACACTGCTGTGTTCCATAAATACCTATCATAAAATTCTGAATTAATATTACTTCATTTATGAACAAGAAATATATAATTTTTCTAGTTATAAAGCATAGATAAAAATACTGTACTATGATAACTTATTCATTACTTACCCTTTCTAATGCTGTTTGATAACGTAAATGAAGTGCAGTTGGGTCCCAATCAATGGCAAGGAAAGCAGCATTTTGAGAGAAAGGAATGTCATCACATGGCACATAACAACCTCTGCAAAACCTATACCAAGGGCACGATGCACACTGCAATCCTTCCCGTTCAACAACACGCAAAACAAATGGGAACTCATAACCCAGGCTGTCATCACTGAAATTTAAGAAAAAAACTATTTTAAAAACCTAAGTTAGAAAAAATTAAACTAAGTTGAGTGTAGTTTGTTACAACCTATAAATGATACATTCTAATGAACATGATCAATAAATATGATAACATTATAAGCTATGACATATGATACAATCTATACAATTAAAACCTAAAAGAACTCTCTTACTACAGTCTGACAACATATCAAATTTTCACATATACTAATATGGCTCCTTTGCAATCCAAGAACTTACAAATATCTTCAACCACTCCTGGCTACACAACAAAATCCCCAGTATCTGGAAACTTGCCAACATAACACCAATCCTAAAACCCTCCAAACCATCCAACTCCCCCTCCTCCTACTGCCACTCCTGTCTTCAGTATCCAAACTCCGTGAAAAACTAATCCACAACAGAATCAGATAACATCATTCCACTCTCACCTACATAGCTCAGTGCAGACCCAGCTACTCAAATATAACACTCTACCCTCACATAACATATCCTAGATTGCTTCAAGCAAACACAGCCACAGTATTAGTGGCAACAGACATCAACAAAGCATTCTGCACTGTCCCCTAATACATCGTCACAGAAGATACTTGACATCACAATTTACAACTACAAAAAGTGGCTGGTCAGTCTCATATCTGGCTGCCATGACAGTCACTCACAATGGTTTCACTTCAAACACCTAAACTCTATAACAGAAATCCTCAAGGAGCAGCTCTATCTCCAATCTTCTTCAATCTCTTCCTTCATGAACTCCCATTACCTTCAGCAAATTACAAGAAATTCCTTGTAATTGCAAATGACTACAAACACATCACAAAACCCTTACACCACAGAAGCAACTACATACATACAGCACTACATATGCAGAACAATGGTTCACCCAGAAAAGAATGACTGAAGTCTTCAGTCACTCTTTTAACCTCATGTAGACATGAACCCTGGCAACACCCTCTGTTCACCTTGCAAGGACACTCACTTCTACAGAACAAATCACCAACCATTCTTGGTATCACATGCAACACACATATGACTAAGGTATCATGGCATAAACATTCAGGACAGATTGAAATGGACTGATGTGCCACAGAGGGGGTGATACATTGCCAATGGACTGAACCAGGGTATGGGGAACCAAAAAACAGTCAATGGAGCCTGGGCATGGATTGTGTGATCTGGTTTTTGGTATATTATACAAAAAATTCAGAGTGGATGTGAACCAATGGGGATTGGTTCATCAGTTCTTGGTGCTACCTCAATAAGGTAAGAATGATGGAGAGGAATGAAAAAACAAAATCTGAATATTTCAACGTCAACGTACATGTCACACCTCCGCACCCCTCATACATGCAATATGGAGGGACATCTGTTGCGCCATCAAGGAACCTCCCTTAGCTGCTTAAGTGATTAAACTTAAAGTGATTTGGACTCATAATGTGGCTGGTAGGGAAGGCACTTTTGTGCACCAGTGTACTAGAAGGCAAGCTATCATATCAATCAACATATAATTCACTTACTTAACATTTTTCTTCCAACAAAATAATATCATACACTAAAACCTCACAACTACAAAATGTGCTTGGCTGTTTTGGTTAAGTGGCATTTGGAGTTTAAAGTTTTCCTCTTTTACCTAAAGAAAATGTCCAGTTCAATTCTTTTTATACTTACAGAAATAATGTTTCTATTCTTCATGAAAATGAGGCATGCTGGACTTTTGTCAACTGATAAAGCTAGCTGAAATGAAATCTTTTCTGATAAGCTGATATTTTATTCTGATTTTCAAAAGCAAAAAGTTTCATGTCCATAACCAATTTAACTATGAGGTTTTCAGCGGGAAGAGGTTCGGTCAAGAGATTTAACATTTTACTATACCTGCACAAATTCTTTTTGTATGACCCACGAATGTTTTCAGATAATTCATACAGGATAAAGATGGTCAAGAAATTAATATATTTTAAGGGTGGTAGTGGGAATGCTTACCAATCATGAGCATGGTTGGGTCCAGCAGCTTCAGTTGGAGGTAGTGGTGACACTAATCTTGATACCTGTGTCCATACATCTTGATATAAATCCTGAAATAATACATCATTGGACCATCTCATGAAATTTATCTTAGCTGTAATACAAAATACCAAGGAATGCAGCCGAAGTGTACTAAGGTCAGCCCCAAAACTAATTAGGCAGTG
>JAUUDY010612638.1:0-26882 GCA_032361765.1 Panulirus inflatus | reverse complement strand
AAGCATGAGAGTAGGAAAATTGTTGGCACGAAACATGAGAGTAAGAAAACTGTTGGCACGAAGCACGAGAGTAGGTACATTTTTGGCACAAAGGATGAGAGTAGGTAAGTTGCTGGTATTAAACACGAGAGTAGGTGAGTTGTTCGTACGATGCATGAGTGTATTTGAATTGTTGGTATGAAGCATGAAAGTAAGTTCATTGTTGGTACGAAACGTGAGTAGTTAAGTTGTGGCTCCGATGCAAGAGAGAAGGTATGTTGTTGGTATGATGCTTGAGGGTAGGTAAGTTGCTGGTAACAAGCATGAGAGTAGGTAAGTTGTTGCTACGGATCATTAGAATAGTTGAATTGTTGGAATGATGCATGAGAGTAAGTTATTATTGCGAAGTATGAGAGTAGGAAAGTTGTTGATAGGAAGCATGAGAGTAGGTAAGTTGTTAGTATGACGCATGGAAGTAGAAAAGATTTTATCGGTATGAAGCATAACAGTTGGTAAGTTGTGGAATGAAACCTGAGAATGAGAAATTTTACCTTATGAATCATACGAAAAGAATGTATTAGTTGTTTGTAAGGAGAATGAGAGGAGGTAAGTTGATCATACGAAGATTGAGATTAAGTATGTTGTAGGCATTTAGTGTGTGAATATCTAGGTTGATGGCATGAAACAAGAGAGTATCCCCGTTGTTGAAAAGAAGCATTAGAGTAGGTGAGTTGTTTGTGTGAAACATGTATGTAAATTGTTGATAAAAAGATTGATAATAAGTTAGTTTTTGACACGAATCATAGGAGCAAGTTGCTGGTACACAGCTTGAGAGAAGGTATATTCTTGAAACAATGCGTGACAACAGGTGAGATGTCTGTATAAAGTATGAGAGCAGGTAATTTACTGGCAAGAACCATATGAGTATGTAAGTTGTTGGAAGGAAGTGAGACTAGGTAAGTTCTTGGTACGAAGCATAAGAGCAAGTGCATTTTTGGCATGAAACATGAGAGCAGGTATACTGTTGGTAACAAACAAAAGAGTACGTTACATGAAAGTAGGTAGGTTGCTGTTACGATGCAAGGGATTAGGTAAATTCTTGGAACCGAGCATGAGAGTTGGTAAGTTGTTGGGACGATCCATGAGAGAAAAGTAGCAATACGAGGCAGTAGTGAAAGAAAGTTGTTGGTCTGACCCAGTAGAGTAGGTACGTTGTTAGTATTATGCATGGATGTAGGAAAGTTGTAACTGGTACGAAACATTAGAGTTAGTAATTTGTTGATAGGAAACATGAGAATGTGGAATTTAAGTTTTGAATAATAATAG
Organism: Panulirus inflatus; assembly: GCA_032361765.1. Taxonomy (NCBI): domain Eukaryota; kingdom Metazoa; phylum Arthropoda; class Malacostraca; order Decapoda; family Palinuridae; genus Panulirus; species Panulirus inflatus. The sequence goes on along the minus strand of JAUUDY010612638.1, from coordinate 25,577 downwards.
TAGTTGATTCGTTGATATGTAGCAACAGATTATATAAGTTCTTGGTGCGAAACATGAGAGTAGGTAATTGGATCATACGAAGCATGATAATAAGTAAATGGTTGATATAAACGTGTGAATAGGCAAATTGATAATATGAAACAAGAGAGTAGATTTACTGTTGACAAGAAGCATTAGAGTAGGTGAGTAGTTGGTATGAAAGATGCGAGTAAGTATATCATTGACAAAAAGAATGAGAATAGGTTAGCTGTTGACACGAAGCATAGTAGTAAGTTGTTGGTAAACGATGCATGAAGGAAGGTAAATTTTTGATAAAAAGCATGGGAGTAGGTACATTGTTGGCAAGAAGCATGAGATTGGGTAGTTTGTTGATAATATTACGAGAGTAAGTAGGTTGTTGGTACGGAGCATGAGAGTTGGTACATTGTTGGTATGAACATAAGAGTAGGTAATTTGTTCCAAAGATGTGCGAAAGTAAGTTGGTTGGTGGTAAGAAATATGATAGTAGGTAAGTTTTTGGTACCAAGCAAGAGAGTGGGTAAGTTGTTGGTACTAATCATAAGAGTATGTAACTTGTTGGTACGTTCAAGAATGTAGGTAAGTTGTTAGTAGGAAGCATGAGCGTAGGATATTAATACGAAGGATGAGGGTAGGATGGTTGTGGGTACGAAACATGAGAGTTGTCAAGATGCTAGTATGATCCCCGAGTGTAGGGAAGTTTTTATTAATATGAAGCAGAATAGCTGGTAGTTTGTTGGTAAGAAGCATGAGAGTGAGGAAGTTGATCTTGCAAACCATATTAGATGATTCGTTGATACGAACCAGGAGAGTGTAAGTTGTTGGTACGAAAAATGAGAGTAGGTAAGTCGATTATACGAAGGATGAAAGTAAGTTGTAGATACTTAGCGTGTGAATACATAAGTTGAAGGTATGAAACAAGATAGTAGACCTATTGATGATAAGAAGCATGAGAGTAGGTGTGATATTAGTACGAAGAATGTGAGTAGGTAAATTGTTGATAAAAAGAATGATAATAAGTTAGCTGTTGACACAAAGCATGGGAGTAAATAAGTTGTTGGTACGAAGCATGAGAGTTGGTAAATTGTTTAAACGATGTATGAGAGTATGTAACTTGTTGGTGCGATGCATGACAGTTGGTAAATTGTTTAAACAATGTATGAGAGTAGGTGACTTGCTGGTACGATGCATGAGAATAGTTATGTTGATGGTAAGAAGTATGAGAGTAGGTAAGCTGATGGTACGAGGCACAAGAGTAGGTAAGTTGCTGATACGAAGCAAGAGAGTGGATAAGTTGTTAGTGCGAAGAAAGAGAGTCGTGTAGTTGATTATACGAAGCTTGAGAATGAGTATGCTTTAGGCATTTAGCGTGTGAATATGTAGGTTGATTGTACGAAACATGAGAGTAGGTAAGTTGTGACTGCGATGCATGAAAGTAGGTAGGTTGAAGGTACGATACATGAGAGTAGGGAAGTTGTTGGGACGATGAATGAGAGTAGGTTAGTAATACGAGGCAGTAGAGCACGAAACCTTTTGGTACGACCCAGGAGAGAAGATAAGTTGTTAGTATGATGCATTAGCGTAAGAAAGTTGTTATTGGTATGAAGCATTACAGTTGGAAGGTTGTTGGTAGGACGCATCAGAATGGGGAACTTGACTTTTCTTTTAATCATAATAGTAGTTGATCCGTTGATATGAAGCAAGATAGTATATAAGTTGTTGTTGCGAAGAATGAAACTAGGTAGGTGACTACGCAAGTTGATAATATGAAACAAGAGGGTAGATCCGTTGATAAGAAGCATTAAAGTAGGTGAGTTGTTAATATGACAAATGTAATTACGTATATTGTGGATAAAAAGAACAAGAGTAGGTTATTTGTTGACACGGAGCAAGGAAGTAAATAAGCTGTTGGTACGAAGGATGAGAGTAGGTATGTCGTTGAAACGATGCATGAGAGAAGGTAGTATATTGATTCGAAGCATGAGAGTAGGTATATCGTCGGCAAGAAGCAAGAGATTATGTAAGTTGTTAGTAAGAATTATGATAGTACGTAAATTGCTGGTACGATAAATGGGAGTTGGTATATTGTTGGTATGAAACGTGAGAGTAGGTGAGTTGTGTCTGCGATGTATGAAAGTATTTAAGTTGAGTCTCTGGGGTATGAGAGTAAGAAGGTTGTTGGTAAGAATATGAGAGTAGGAAAGTTGTTGGTCCCAAGCATGAGAGGAGATAAGTTGTTGTTACTAATCTTGAGAGTAGGTGAGAATAGGTAAGTTGTTGGTAGGAAGTATGGGACTAGGTAAGTTGAGGGTACGAACAATGAGAGTATGTACATAGTTGGCTCGAATCATGAGAGTAGGATTATTGTTGGTACGAAACAAAAGAGTACGTTGCATGAAAGTAGGTAGGTTGATGGTACGATACATGAGAGTATGTATGTTCTTGGTAGCATGAGAGTAGGTAAGTTGTTGGGAGGATCAATGAAAGTAAGTGATACGAGGCAGTAGACAGGAAAGTTTTTGGCATGACCCAGTAGAGTAGGTACGTTGTTAGTATTATACATGGACGTCGGAAAGTTGTTATTGGTACGAAACATTAGAGTTGGTGCGTTGTTGGTAGAAAACATGAGAATGGAGAATTTGATCTTTTGAATAATAATAGCAGTTGATTCGTTGAAATATAGCAAGAGAGTATATTTGTTCTTGGTGCGAAAAATGAGATTAGGTAAGTGGATCATACGAAGCATGAGAATAAGTAAATGGTTGATATTAAGCATGTGAATATGCAAGTTGATAATATGAAACAAGAGAATAGATCTACTGTTGACAAGAAGCATTAAAGTAGGTGAGTTGTTTGCATGAAAGATTTAAGTAGGCATATTGTTGATAAAAAGAATGAGAATAAGTTAGCTGTTGACACGAAGCATAGTAGTAAATAAGTTGTTGGTACGAAGCTAGAGAGTAGGTGAGTTCTTGAAAGATGAATGAAGGAAGGTAATTTGTTGGAAAGAAGCATGGGAGTAGGTACATTGTTGGCAAGATGTATGAGATTAGGTAAGTTGTTGGTAAGAATTATGAGAATAAGTTGTTGGTACGGAACATGAGAGTTGGTATATTGTTGGTATGAGACATGAAAGTAGGTAAGTTGTTCCTTCGGTGCATGAAAGTAGGTAGGTTGTTGGAAAGAATTATGATATCACTTAAGTTGTTGGTACCGAGCATGAGAGTAGGTAAGTTATTGGTACTAATCATAAGAGTATGTAACTTATTGGTATGGTGCATGAAAGTAGGTATGTTGTTGGTATGAATCATGAAGCATACGTTATTAATACGAGGGATGAGATTAGGAAAATTGTGGGTAGGAAGCATGAGAGTTGGCAAGATGTTATTACGAAAGTAAGGAAGTTGTTAATAGCATGAAGCAGAGGAGCTGGTAAGTTGTCGGTAAGAAGCATAAGAGTAAGGAAGTTGATTTTACTAATCATGTTAGATGATTCGTTGATAAGAACCAAGAGAGTGTATACGTTGTAGGTACGAAGAGTGAGAGTAGGTAAGTTGATTATACTAGGGACGAAAGTAAGGTGTAGACATTTAGCGTGTGAATACGTAGGTTTATGGTATGAAACAAGAGAGTAGATCTATTGTTGACAAGCATTTGAGTAGGTGCCTTCTTGGTATCAAGTATGTGAGTAGGTGAATAGTTAATAAAAAATGAGAATAGGTTAGTTGTTGACACAAAGCATGAGACTAAAGAAGTTGTTGGTACAAAGCATGAAAGTAGGAAATCTGATGGTACGAAGCACGACAGTCGGTAAGTTGTTGGTACCAAGCATGAGATTAGGTAAGTTGTTGGAACGAAGCATGAAAGTAATTCCCTTTTTGGCACGAAGCATGAGAGTAGATAAGATGTTCGTAGGAAGCATGAGAGTAAGTTTTTGGTAGGAAGCATGGAGTAGGTTCATTGTTGGTACGAAAGAGGAGAGTAGGTCAGTTGTGGCTACGATGAATGAAAGTAGGCAGGCAGTTGGGTTGATGGTTGAGAGTAGGTAAGTAGTTGGTACCAAACAAGAGATTGGGTAAGCTGTTGGTAGTAAGCATGGTTGTAGGCAACTTGTTTGTACTAATCATGAGAGTAGGTAAGTTTTTGGGACGAAGCATTAGAGCAGGTAAGTTGTTTGAACGATGAATGAGAGTAAGTTATTAACACAAAGCATGAAAGGAGGAAAATGGTGGTACGATGCAATAGGGTAGTTAATTTGTTAGTTTGATGCATGAAAGTAGGGAAGTTGCTATTAGTATGAAGCATGAGAGTTGGTAAGCTGTTGATAGGAACCATGAGACTGAGAAAGTTGATTTTACGAATCATAACAATAGATGTTTCTTGATTCGAAGCGGGAGATTCTAAGTTGTTGGTATAAAGAATGAGAGTTGATCATACGAAGCTTAAGAGGAAGTAAGTAGTAGGCATTTAGCGTGTGAATATTAGAATGGATGGGATGAAACAAGAGAGTAGATCTATTGTTGATAAGAAACATTAGAGCATGTGAGTTGTTGGTATAAAACATGTGAGTGGGTAAATTGTTGACAAAAAAACTGGGAATAGGTGAGTTTTTGACACGAGGTATTGAAATAGATAAGTTGTTGGTAGGAGGCATGAGAGAAGGTTCATTCTTAAAACGATGCGTGGGAGGAAGTGAGTTGTTGGCACAAAGCATGAGAGTAGATACTTTGTGGCACGAGGCATAAGAGTAGAAAAGTTGTTGGTAGGATGTATGAGAGTAGGCATGTTGTTGCTACGGAGCATGTTAGTTGTTGTTGCCACGAAGCATGAGAGTAGTTACATAGTTTGTTCGAAACATGAGAGCTGGTATGTTGTAGCTACGATGAGAGTAGGTACGTTCTTTGTACCAAGCAAGAGAGGAGGTAAGTTGTTGGGACGATCCATGAGAGTTATTTAGTAATACGAGGATATAGAACAGGAAAGTTATTGGCACGACCCAAGAGAGTTGTTAGTATGATGTATGAAAGTAGGAGAGTTGTTACTGGTATGAAGCAGTACTTAGTAAGTTGTTAGTAGGATGCATGAGTGTGGGGAATTTGAGTGTTTGAATCATAATAGTATTTGATTCGCTAATATGTAGCAAGAGAATATATAAGTTGTTGGTGCAAGGAATGAGAGTAGGTAAGTGAATCATACGAAGCATGAGAATAAATAAGTTATTGATATTAAGCGTGTAAATACGCAGGTTGATGACATGAAACAAGAGAGTAGATCTACTGTTGATGAGAAGCATTAAAGTAGGTGAGTTCTTCGTATGAAGCATGTGAGTAGGTATATTTTTGTTAAAGAGAATGGGAATAGATTAGTTTTTGTCACGAGAATTCGGAGTAAATAAGTTGTTTATGCGAAGCATGAGAGTAGGTAAGATGTTGAAATGATGCATGAAGGATGGTAATTTGTTGATAAGAAGTATGGGAGTAGATATATTGTTAGCAAGAAACATGACAGTAGTTAAGTTTTTTTGTAAGAATTCTGAGAGCAGGTAAGTTGTTAGTACGAAGCATGAGGGTAGATATTGTTGGTATGAAACATGAGAGTATGTAATTTGTTGCTACGATGCATGAAAGTAGGTAGGCTGTTTGTAAGAATTATGAGAATTGGTTAGTTGTTGGAATCAATCATAAGAGTAGGTAAGCTGTTGGTGCTATTCATGAGAGTAAGTTATCAATACGATGGATGAGAGTAGGAAAGTTGTGGGTACGAATCATGAGAGTTGGTAAGTTGTTAGTATGATGCATGAAAGTAAAGAAGTTATTATTATCATGAAGCAGAAGAGTTTGTAAGTTATTGGTAGGAAGCATGAGAGTAAGGAAGTTGATTTTACGAATCAAATTACTAAATGATTCATTGATAAGGAGCAAGAGAGTGTGCAAGTTGTTGGTGCGGAAAATGAGAGTAGGTAAGTTTATCATACAAAAAATGAGAGTAAGTTGCAGACATTTAGCGTGGAAATATGCAAGTTGATGGCATGAAACAACAGAGTAGATCTGTTGTTGATAAGAAGTATTAGAATTATGGAGTTGTTGGTATGAAACACGTGAGTAAGTATGCTGTTGATGAATAAATTGAGAATAGTTTAGATTTTGACATGAAGCTTTAGAGTAAATAAGTTGTTGGTATGAAGCATGAGAGAAGGTAAATTCTTAAAACTATGCCTGAGAGAAGGTGCGGCGTTGGTACGAAGCATGAGAGTAGGTAAGTTTCTAGAACCAAGCATGACGGTGGGTAATTTATTGGTAATAAGTATGAGAGTTGGTAAGTTTTCGGTACGATGCATGAGAGCAGTTCACTTGTTTGGACGATGCATGAGAGTAAGTTAGTAATACGAGGCAAGAGAGTAGAAAAGTTATTGGTACGACTCAGTAGGATAGGTACGTTGTTAATATGTAGTATGAATGTAGGAAAGTTGTTATTAGTATGAAGCATGATAGTTGGTATGCTATTCTTAGGAAGCATGTGATTTGGGAAGTTGATTATACGAATCATGATAGTAGATGATTCATTGATACGAAGCAAGAGAGTGTATAATGTGCTACTACGAAGATTGAGGGTAGGCAAGTTGATTATATGAAACATGAGAGTAAGCATGTTGCCGACATTAAGCTTGTGAATATGTAGGTTAATGGTATGAAACAATAGAGTGGATCTATCACTTATAAGAAGCATGAGAGTAGGTAAGTTGTTAGTATAAAACATTGCAGTAGGTAAATTGTTGATAAAAAGAATGATTATAGGTAATCTGTTGACACGAAGCATGGGAGTATATATGTTGCTAGCACGAAGCATGAGAGTGGGTATGTTGCTGGTAGGAAGTATAACAGCAGGTAAGGTGTTGGTCCAAAGGATGAGAGTAGGTAAGTTGTTGGTTCAAAGCATGAGAGTAGGTAAGTTGATGGTAGGAAATATAAGAGTAAATATGATGTTGGAAAAAGCATGAGAGTAGGTAAGTTGTTGGTATGAAGCTTAAGAGGAGGTGAGTTGTTGGGACGATGCAAGAGAAAAGGTATGTTTATGGTACGAAGCATTAGAGTAGGTAAGTTGATGGTACGAGACAGGAGAGTAGGTAAGTTGATGTTACGAAGCATGACAATAGGTAAGTTGTTGGTAAGAAGCATTAGAGTAGGTAAGTAGTTTGAACGGTGCATAAGAGTAAGTCATTAATTCGACACGTGAGAGTAAGAAAATTGTTGGTACGAAGCATGAGGGTAGGTAAGTTGTTGGTATGATGCGTGAAAGTAGGGAAGTTGTTATTTGTATGAAGCACTAGAGTTGGTAAGTTGTGGTAGGAAGCATGAGAGCGAGAATGATGATTTTACGAATCTTAGTTTTAGATGATTCTTTGATACGAAGCAAGAGAGTGTATAAGTTGTTAGTACGAAGAATGAGGGTACGTAAGTTGATCATACAAAGCTTGAGAGGAAGTAATCAGTAGGCATTTAGCGTGAAAATATGTAAGTTGATGGTATAAAACAAGAGAGTAGATTTATTGTTGATAAAAAGCATTAGAGCAGGTGAGTTGTTGGTATGAAACATGTGAGTAGGTAAATCGTTGATTAAAAGATTGGAATAGTTTAGTCTTTGACACGAAGCATTGAAGTATATAAGTTGTTGGTAGGAAGCATGGGAGAAGCTAAATTCTTGAAACGATGCGTGAGAGGAGGTAAGTTGTTGGTACGAACCATGAGAATAGGTACTTTGTATTTAGGAAGTATGAGAGTAGGTAAGTTGCTGGTACGGAGCATGATAGTAAGTATATTGTTGCCACGAAGCATGACAGTGGGTACTTCGTTGGTACGAAACAAAAGAGAGGCAAATTGTGGCTACGAAGGATGAAAGTAGGTAGGCTGATGGCACGATGCATGAGAGTAGGTAAGTTGTTGAAACGTTGAATAAGAAATGGTAATTGTTTGATAAAAAGACTGAGAGTAGATATATTGTTGGTAAAAAGCATGAGAGTAGGTACATTGTTGGTATGAAATATTAGAAGAGACACATTGTTGGCACGGAGCATGAGAGTAGGTACATTGTTGGTATGAAATATGAGAGCAGATAAGTTGGTGCTACGATGCATGAATAGGTTGTTGGTAAGAATTATGAGAATAGGTAAGAAGTGGGCACGATGCATGAGAGTAGGTATGTTGTTGGAACGAGGCATGAGAGTAAGTTATTAATGCAAAGGATGAGAATAGAAAAGTTGTGGGTACGAATCATGAGAGTTCACAAGTTGTTAGCATGATGCATGAAAGTAAAGAATTTATTATTAGTATGAAGCAAAAGAGTGGGTAAGCTGTTTGTAGGAATCATGGGAGTAAGGAAGTTGATTTCATGAGTCATGATATTAGATGATTCTTTGATACGAAGGGAGAGAGTATATAAGGTGTTTGTACGGAAAATGAGAGTAGGTAAATTGATCATACACAGAATGAGAGTAAGTTGTAGACATTTAGCGTGTGAATATATAAGTTGATGGTATGGGATAAGAGTGTAGATGCATTGTTGACAGGAAGCATTATAGTAGGTTAGTTGCTGGTATGAAACATGTGAGTAGTAAATTGTTAAAACGATTGAGAATAGGTTAGTTCTTTAAACGAAACATTAAAGTAATTAGGTTGTTAGTATGTAGCATGAGAGATGGTAAATTCTTGGACGATGCGTGAGAGTAGGTGAGTTGTTGGTACGATGCATGAGAGTAGGTACTTTATTGGCACGAAGGATAAGAGTAGTTATGTTGTTGGTAAGAATTATTTGAAAAGATAAATTTTTAGTACAAAGCTTGAGAGTAAGTGCATTGTTGTTACTATGTATGGGAGTAGATAGATTGCTGGTACGAGACATGAGAGTAGGTAAGTTGTGGATACGTTGCAAAAAAGCTAGAGGGTTAATGGCATGATGCATGAGAGTTCGTAAGTTCTTGGTACTATGCATGAGAGTAGGTAAGTTGCTGGCACGATCCATGAGAGTAAGTTAGTAATACGAGGCAGTAGACAGGAAAGTTGTTGGTACGACCCAGGAGAGTAGGTACGTTGTTAGTATAATGAATGAAACTAGGAAAGTTGTTATTGGTATGAGGTATTAGAGTTGGTAAGTTGTTTGTACTAAGCATGAAAGTGGAGAATATGATTTTTTGAATCAGTAATATTCATTCGTTGATATGTAGCAAGAGAGTATATAAGTTCTTGGTGCGTAATATGACAGTAGTGAAGTGGATCATACGAAGCATAAGAATAAGTAAGTTGTTGAAATTAAGCGTGTGAACACCCAAGTTGATGATATGTAACAGGAGAGCAGATCTACTGTTGATAAGTAGCATCAAAGTGGGTGAGTCTATAGTATGAAACATGAGTAGGTATATTGTTGATAGAACGATTGAGAATAAGTTAGTAGTTGACATGAAGCATAGGAATAAATAAGTTGTTGATACGAAGCATGAAAGTAGGTAGGTTGTTGATACGAAGCATGAAAGTAGGTAAGTTGCTGATACGAAGCATGAAAGTAGGTAAGTTGTTGAAACGATGCATTAAGAAAAGGTGATTTGTTGGTACGAGGCATGAGCGTGGGTACATTGTTAACAAGAAGCATGACATTAGGTAATTCGTTGGCAAGAAATATGAGAGCAGGTAAGTTGCTGGTATGAAGCATGAGAGTAGGTACATTGTTCGTATGAAACATTAAAAATAGTTGGTTTTACGGTGCATGAAAGTAGAGAGATTGTTGGTAAGAATGATGAGAATATGTAAGTTGGTTGTTGGTACCATGTATGAAAGTAGGTAAACTGATGGTAATAATTATGAGAGTGACTTATCAATACGAAAGATGAGAGCAGGAAAGTTATGGGTACGAAGCATGAGAGTTGGCAAGTTGTAAGTATGGTGGATGAAAGTAAGGAAATTATCATTAGTATGAAGCAAAAGAGTGGGTAAGTTGTTCGCAGGAAGCATGAGAGTGAGGGAGTTGATTTTACGAATCATAAAATTAGATAATTCGTTGATACGAACCAAGAGAGCGTGTAGGTTGTTGGTAAAAAGAATGAGTAGGTAAATCGGTCATACGAAGGATGAGAGTATGCAAGTTGTAGACATTTAGCGTGTGAATACGTAGGATGATGGTATACAAAAAGTAGATCTTGTTGATGAGAAGCATTAGCGTAGGTTGGTTGTTATTATGAAACTTCTGAGTAGGTAGAGCGTTGATAAGAAGAGAATATGTTAGTGTTTGATACAAAGGATGGGATTATATAAATTGTTGGTACGTTGAATGGGTGGGTAAAGGTATGCTGATGGTATGAAGCATCAGAGTAAATAAGTTGATAGTACAAAGCACGAGAGTAAGTTGTTGGTACCAAGCATGAGAGTGGGTAAGTTGTTAGTTCGAAGCACTAGAGTAAGTACCTTTTTGGCACGAAGCATAAGAGTTGGAAAATTGTTGGTAGGAAGTATTAGAGTAGGTAAGTTGTTGGTACGAATCATGAAAGTAGATTTATTGATGTTACGAAACATGACAGTAGGTAAGTGTGGCTACGATGAGTGAACGTAGGTAGGTTGTTGGTACGATGTATGAGAGTAGGTAAGTTGATAGTAAAAAGCATGGTAATGGGAAATTTTTTACACTAAGTATGAGAGTAGGTAAGTTTTCCGCACGATATATGAGAGTAAGTAGGTACGTTTTTAGTCTGATGAATGAAAGTAGGAAAGTTGTTATTGGTATGAAGCATGAGAGTTGGTAAGTTGTTGCTAGGAAGCATGAGATTGGGGAAGTTGATTATACGAATCATGGCAGTAGATGATTCGTTGATACGAGGCAAGAGAATGTATAAAGTGTTAGTACGAAGATTAATAGTAGGTAAATTGATTATATGAAACACGAGAGTAAGTATGTTGCTGATATTAAGCGCGTGAATACGTATGTTAATGGTATGAAGGAAGAGAATAGGTCTATCTTTGATAAGAAATATGAGAGTAGGTAAGTTGTTAGTACAAAACATTGGAATAGGTAAATTGTTGATAAAATGAATGAGAATAAGGTTAGTTTTTGACGCAAAGCATCGAAATAGATAAGTTCGTGGCACGAAGCATGATAGTAAGTTCTCGACACTAAGTATGAGAGTAGATGAGCTGTTGATACAAAGCATGAGAGTAGGTAAGTTGATGGTACGAACCATGAGAGTAAGCACATTGTTGGCATAAAAGGATGAACGTAAGTCAGTTGTTGGTAGGAAGCATGACAGTAAGGAAATTGTTAGTACAAAGCACGAGAATAAGTAAGTTTTGGTACAAAGCGTAAGAGTTGGTAAGTTGATGGTAGGAATTATGAGAGTAATGTTGTTGGTAAAAGCATGAGAGTAGGTTAGTTGTTAGTACTAAGCACTGAAGTAGGTACGTTGATGGTACGATGTGTGAGAGTAGGGAAGTTAAGGGTATGAAGCTTGAGAGTAGGTAAGTTGATGGGACGATGTAAGAGAATAGGTATGTTGATGGCACGAAGCATGAAATTAAGTAAGTTGATGGTACGAAACATGAGAGTAGGCAGGTTGTTGGTATGAAGCACGAAAGTAGAGAAGTTGTTATTTGTGTGAAGTGTGAGAGTAAGTCATGGTAAGAAGCATGAGAGTGATAAAGTTGATCTTAGTAAAATTGATATTAGATAATTCTTTGATACGAAGCAATACAAATTGTTAGTGCGAAGAATGGGAGTAGGTAACTAGATCTACGAAGCTTGAAAGTAAGTCGTAGGTATTTAGCGTGTAAGTATGTAAGTTGATGGTATGAAACAAGAGAATAGATCTATTGTTTATAAGAAGCATTAGAGTGGGTGAGTTGTTGGTATGAAACAATCGAGTATGTAAGTTGTTGATAAAAAGATTGGGAACAGATTACTTTTTGTCACGAAGCATTTAGATAAATCATTTGTTGGTAAAAGCATGATAGAAGATAAATTCTTAAAATGATGCGTGAGAGGAAGTGAGTTGTTGGTATGAAGCATGAAAGCAGGTAATTTGTTGGTGCGAAGCACAAGAGTAGGTACGATGTCGGTAGGGATTATGAGAGTAGGTAAGTTGTTAGTGCGAAGCATGATAGTAAGTACATTGTTGCCACGAAACATGAGAGTAGGTCCATTGTTGGTACGAAACATGAGAGTAAGTTGTGGATACGATGCATGAAAGTAGGTAGGCTGATGGTACTATGCATGAAAGTAGGTAAGTTCTTGGTACTAAGCATGAGAGTAGGTAAGCTGTTGGAACGATCCATGAGAGAAATTTAGTAATGGAAGGAAGCAGAGCAGGAATGGTGTTGGTACTTTGATAGCATGATGCATGAAGGTAGGAAAGTTGTTATTGGTATGAAGCATTAGATTTTGTAAGTTGTTCATAAGCAACATGAGAGTAGGGAATTTGATTTTTTGAATCATATTAGTAGTTGATTCGTTGGTGTGTAGCAAGAGAGTATGTAAGTTGTTGGTACGATGAATGAGAGTAGGTAAGTGGATCATACGAAGCATGAGAAAAAGTAATTTGTTGATATTAGGCGTATAAATATGCAAGGTGATGATATAAAAGAAAAGAGTAGATTTACTATTGATAAGAAGTATTTGAGTAAGTGAGTTGTTAGTATGAAACATGTGAGTAGGTATATTGGTGATAAAAAGAATTAGAATAGGTTAGTTCTTGACACGAAATATTGGAGTAAATATGCTGTTGGTACAAAGCATGAGAGAAGGTAAGTTGCTAAAAGATGCATAAGAGATGGTAATTTGTTGATAAGAAGCATGAGAGTAGGTTTATTGTTGGCAAGAAGCATCACAATAAGTAAGTTGTTGGTATGAATCTTGAGAGTTGGTAATTTGTTTGTACTAACGATGAGAGTAGTTAAGTTTTTGTTACAATGCATGACGGTAGGTAAGTTGTTGGTATGAAGTACTAGAATACGTAAGTATTTCGAATGATGCATGAGAGTAAGTTATTAATACGAAGCAGGAATTATAGGAAGTTGTTAATACGAAGTATGAGAATAGGTAATTTGTTAGTATAATGCATGAAACTAGGGAAGTTGTTATTGATATGAAAGAGGAATGTTGGTAAGTTGTTGGTAGGAAGCGTGAGAGTAAAAGAAGCTGATTTTACGAATCATGATATTCGATGATTCGTTGATACGAAGGAAGAAAGTGTAAAAGTTGTCAGTACGAAGAATGAGAGTAGATAAATTGATCATGCGAGGCTTGAGAGTAAGTAAATTGCAGGCATTTAGCGTGTGAAGATGTAAGTAGATCTATTGTAGATAAGAAGCATTAGAGTAGGTGAGTTGATGGTATGAAACATGTTAGTAGGTAAGTTTTTGATAAAAAGATAAAAGTATGAGAGTAGGTAAGCTCATGGTACGAAGCATGATATCAGGTACATTGTTGCCACGAAGCATGAGAGTAGGTACATTGTTGGTTCGTAACATGAGAGTAGGTAAGTTGTGGCTACGACGCATGAAAGTAGGTAAGTTGCAGGTACGATGCATGACAGTAGGTAAGTTGTTGGTACGAAGCATTAAAATATGCAAGTTGTTGGAATGATGGATGAAAGTATGTTATTGATACGAAGCATGAGAGATATTAAGTTGTTGGTGAGAAGCATGAGAATGGGCAATTTGTTAGTATAATGCATGAAACTAGGGAAGTTGTTATTGGTAAAAAGCATGAATATTGGTAAGTTGTTGGTAGGAGGCGTGAGAGTGAGAAAGTTGATAATACGAATCATAATACTAGATAACTCGTTGATACGAAGGAAGAGAGTGTAAAAGTTGTTAGTACGAAGAATGAGATGATGTAAGTTGATCACACGTAACTTGAGAGTATGCTACTTGGAGGCATTTAGCGTGTGAATATGTACGTTGATGGTATGAAACAAGAGAGTAGATCTATTAGTGATAAGAAGCATTAGAGTAGGTGAATTTTTGGTATGATAATGTGAGTAAGTAAGTTTTTGATGAAAAGAAAGAGAAGAGGTTCGTTGTTGACACGAAGCATGGGAGTGAATATGTTGGTACGAAGCATAAAAGTACACAAATTGTTAAAACGATGTATGAGAATAGTTGAGCTATTGGTATGATGCATGAGAATAGGTATCCTAACGATAAGAAGTATGAGAGTAGGTAAGTTAATGGTACAATGCACGAGAGTAAGTTCTTGGTACGGAGCCTGAGAGCATTTACATTTTTGGCAAGAAACATGAAGGTAGGTAAGTTGTTGGTAAGAACTATGAGAGTAGGTCAGTTCTTGGTACGAAACATGAGAATAGGTTAATTGTTGGTACGAAACATGAGAATAGGTTAATTGTTGGTACGAAACATGAGAGTAGGTAAGTTGTGGCTATGATGCATAAAAGTAGGTAAGTTGATGGTAAGAACCATGAGAGTAGGTACATTGTTGGAACGAAGCATGAGAGTAGGTCAGTTGTTGGTAGGAGGTATGAGAGCAGGTGAATTGTTAGTCCAAAGCATGAGAATAAGTAAATTGTTGGTACAAAGCATGAGAGTAGATATGTTAATGGTAGGAATTGTGAAAGTAGTTGTTGGTAAAAAGCGTGAGAGTAGGTAAGTTGTTGGTACTAAGCAATGAAGTTGTTAACTTGCTGGTACGATGTATGAGAGTAGGTAAGATGTGGGTACGAAGCTTGAGAGTAGGTAAGCTGATAGGACGATGCAAGAGAGTAGGTATGACGATGGTTCGAGGCATGAGAATAGGTAAGTTGATGATACGAGGCATAAAAGTAGATATGATGATGGTACGAGGCATGAGAGTAGGTAAGTTGATGGTACGAGGCATGAGAGTAGGTAAAGTTGTTGGTATGATGCATGAAAGTAGAGAAGTTGTTTTTTGTATGAAGTATAAGAGTTGGTAAGCTGTAAGTTGGTAAGTTGTAAGTTGTAAGTTGTAAGAAGCATGAGACCGAGAAAGTTGATTTTTTCTAATCTAGACGTTAGATGATTCTTTGATACTGAGCAAGAAAGTGTATAAGTTGTTAGTACGAAGAATGGGAATAGGTAAGTTGATCAAACAAACCTTGAGAGAAGGTAAGATGTAAGCATTTAAAGTGAGAATATGTAAGTTGATGGTATGAAACAAGAGAGTAGATCTATTGTTAAGAAGCATTAGAGGAGGTAAGTTTTTGGTAGGAAACATGTGAGAAGGTATGTTGTTAATATAAGATTGGGAATAGTTTAGTTTTTGTCACGAGGCATTGAAGTAGATAAGTTGTTGGTAGGAATAATGAGAGAAGTTAATTCTTGAAACGATGCGTGAGAAGACATGAGTTGTTGGTACGAAGCATGAAAGTAGGTAATTTGTTTTCACAAAGCACAGGAGTAAGAAAGTTGTTGGCAGGAGGTATGAGAATATATAAATTGTTGATACGAAGCATGGTAGTAGGTACATTGTTGTCACGAAGCATGAGAGTATGTACATTGTTGGTACGAAACATGAGAGTAGGTACGATGCATGAAAGTAGGTAGGCCTGATGGGACGACGCATGAGAGGAGGTAAGTTGTTGGAACGATCCATGTGAGTAAGTTAGTGATACGAAGAAGTAGAGCAGGAAAGTTGTTGGTACGACCCAAGAGAGTAGGTACGTTGTTATTATGATGCATGAAAGTAGGAAAGTTGTTGGTATGAAGCAATAAAGGTGGTAAGTTGTTGGAAGAAAGCATGAGACTGGGGATTTTTTTTCTTTTTAATTATGTTATTGGTAGATTCGTTGATTTGTAGCAAGAGAGTATTTATGTTGTTGGTACGATGAATGAGAGTAAGTGAGTGGATCATACGAAGCATGAGAATAAGTAAGTTGTTGATATTAAGCGTGTGAATACGCAAGTTGATGATATGAAACAAGAGAGCAGATCTACTGCTGCTAAGAACATTAGAATAGGTGAGTTGTTAGCATGAAACATGAGAGTAGGTATATTGTTGATAAAAAGAATGAGAATTGGTTAGCTGTTGACACTAAATATGGAAGTAAAAATGTTGTTCATACGAAGCATGAGAGTTGGTAAGTTGTTGAAACGATGCATGAGGGATGGTAGTTTGCTGATAAGAAGTTGGCAAGGAGCATGACAGTAGGTAAGTTGTTGATAAGAATTATGAGAGCAGGTAAGTTGTTAGTACGAAGCATGAGAGTAAGTACCTAAAAGTAGGCACGTTGTTGGTAGGAATTATGAGAACAGGTAAGTTGTTGGCATGAAGTGTGACAGTAGGTAAGTTGCTGGTACTAAGCTTGAGATTAGGTCATCTGTTGGTACGATGCAAGGCAGTAGGAAAGTTATTAGAGTACGTATGTTGTTGGAATGATGTATGAGAATAAGTTATTAATACGAAGCGTGAGAGAGATAGTTGTTGGCACGAAGCCTGAGAATAGGTAATTTGTTAGTATAATGCATGAAACTAGGGAAGTTGTTTTGATATGAAGCAAGAGTGTTGGTAAGTTCTTCGTAGGAAGGTTAGAAGATTCTTTGATACGAAGGAAGAGAGTGCATAATTTGTAAGAAGTAAGAATAAGTGTAGGTAAGCTGATCATACGAAGGTTGAGTAAATAAGTTGTACGCATTTATCGTGTGAATATAAATGTTGATGGTATGAAGCAAGAGAGTAGATGTAGTGGTGACAGGAAGTATTAAAGTAGGGGAGTTGTTGATATGAAGCATGTGAGAAGGTAAGTTTTTGATAAGAGGAATGAGAAGAGGTTCGTTGTTGACACGAAGCATGGGAGTAAATGTATTGTTGGTACGAAGCATAAGATTAGACAAATTCTTGATATGATGTATGAGAATAGTTGAGCTGTTGGTATGTTGCATGATGATGGATATGTTGATGGTAAAAAGCATAAGAGTAGGTAAGTTGATGGTACGAAGCACGAAGTAGGTAAGTTCTTGGTACCAAACATGAGAGTAGGTAAGTTCTTGGTACGAAGCATGTGAGTAGGTACATTTTTGGTACAAAGCATGAGAGTAGGTAAGTTATTGGTACAAAGCATAAGAGTATATAAGTTGTTGGTAGGAATTATGAGTAAGTTGTTGGTAAAAAGCATGAGAGTAGGTTAGTTGTTGGTAAAAAGCATGAGAGTAGGTAAGTTGTTGGTACTAGGCACTGAAGTAAGTATGTTGCTGTTACGATGTGTGAGATTAGGTAAGTTGTTTGAACGAAGCTAGGGAGCAGGTAAGTTGATGGGACGATGCAAGAGAGTAGGTATGATGATGGTACGAAGCATGAGAGAAGGTAAGTTGTTGGTATGATGCTTGAAAGAAGAGAAGTTGTTTTTTGTATGAAGTATGAGAGTTGATAAGTTGTGGTAGGAAGCATGAGAGCGAGAATATTGAATTTTCGAATCTTAATACAGAATGATTCTTTGACATGAATCAAGAGTGTAGAAGTTGTTAGCAAGAAGAGTGAGAGTAAGTAAGTTGATCATACGAAACTTAAGAGGGAGTAAGTCGTACGCATTTAGCGTGTGAAAATGTAAGTTAATTGCATAAAACAAGAGAGTAGATCTATTATTGATAAGAAGCATCAGAGAAGGTGAGTTCTTGATAAGATTGGGAATAGGATATTTTTTAACACAAAGCATTGAAGTAAATGAGTGTTGGTAGGAAGCATGAGAGATGGTAAATTCTTGAAATGATGCCTGAGAGGACGCGAGTTGTTGGTACAAAGTATGAGAGTAGGTAATTTGTTGGCACAAAACATAGGAGCAGGTAACCTGTTGGTAGGAAATATGAGAATAGGAAAATTGTTGATACGAAGCATGAAAGTATTTACATTGTTGGCACGAAACATGCGATTAGGGAAGTTGTAGCTACGATGCAGGAAAGTAGGTAGGCTGATGGTACGATGCATGAGAGTAGGTAAGTTGCTGGTACTAAGCATGAGAATAGGTAAGCTTTTGGGACAATCTATGAGGGTAAGTTAGTAATACGAGGAAGAAGAGGAGGATAATTGTTGGTACGACTCAGGAGAGTAGGTACATTATTAGTATGATGCATAAAAGCAGGAAATTTGTTATTAGTGTGAAGCATTAGAGGTGGTGAGTTGTTTGTAGGATGCATGAAACTGGGGAATTGGTTGAGTCATATTATTAGTTGATTCGTTGATTTGTAGCAAGAAACTATATAAGTTGTTGGTGGATCATACGAAGCATGCGAATAAGTAAGTTGTTGGTACCAAGCGTATGAGTCCGCAAGTTTGTGAAATATAACGATAGAGTAGTTCTACTGTTGATGAGAATCATCAGTGTCGGTGAATTGTTAGTATGAAAAATGTGAGTAGGTACATTGTTGATAAAAAGAATGAGAATAGGTTAATTGTTGACACTAGATATGGAAGTAAACATGCTGTTGGCACGAAGCATGACAGTAGGTAAGTTGTTGAAACGATGCATGAAAAATGGAAATTTGTTGATAAGAAGTATGAGAGTAGGTAAATTATTGGCAAAAAGCATGACAGTAGGTTAGTTGTTGGTGAGAATTATGAGAACAGGTAAGTTGTTGGTACGAAACATAAGAGTAAGTACATATTTGGTATGAAACACAAAAGTAAGTTGTTGATACGATCCATGAAAGTAATCAGGTTGTGGTAAGAATTATGAGAACAGATAAGTTGCCGGTACCAAGCATGATAGTAGGTAAGCTGTTGATATTAATGCTGAGAGTAGGTAAGTTGTGGGCACGATACATAAGAGTCGGTATATTGTTGGTACGAATCATGAGAGTAGGCAAGTTGTTTGTGCAATGCACGAGAGTAGGCAAGTTGTTATTATAAAGCTTGAGAGTAGGTAAGTTGTTGGTACTAAGTTTGAGAGTAGGTAAGTAGTTGGTACGATGCATGACAGTAGGCAAGTTGTTGGTACGACGCTTTAGAGTGCGTATGTTGTCGAACTATACATGAGAGTAAGTTGTGAATAGGAAGCATGGGAGATAGAAAGTTGTTGGTACGAAGCATGAGAGTAGGTAATTTTATTTTCACGAAGGATAAGGGTAGGTATGTTGTTGGCAGGAATCATGAGAGTAGGTGAGTAGTCGGAAAGAAGCATGATAGTAAGTACATTGTTGCCACGAAGCATAAGAATAGGTACATTGTTGGTATGAAAGTTGTGTCTACGATGCAAGAAAGTAAGTAAGCTGATATTTCGATGCATGAGAGCAAGTAAGTTTTTGGTGCTAAGCATGAGAGTAGGTAAGTTGTCCATGAGAGTAAGCTAGTGACACGAGGAAGTAGAGCAAGAAAGTTGTTGAAACGACCCAAGAGAGCAGGTACGTGGTTATTATGATGCATGGAAGCTGGAAAGTTGTTATTGGTGTGACACATTAGAGGGGATAAGTTGTTGGTAGGAAGCATGACACTGGGTAATTTGATTATTTGCATCTTATTAGTAGTTCATTCTTTCATACGTAGGAAGAGAGAATATAAGTTGTTGTTGCGATGAATGAGAGTAGATAAACGGATCATACGAAGCATGAGAATAAGGAAGTTGTTGATTTTAGCTTTTGAATACGCCAGTTGATGGTGTGAAACAAGAGAGTAGATCTACTGTTGGTAAGAAGCATTAGAGTATGTGAGTTGTTAATATGAAACATGTGAGTAGGTAAGTTGTTGCAATGATGCATGAAAGTAGGTAGGTTGTTGGTAAGAATTATGAGACTATGTAAGTTTTTGGTACCAAGCATGAGAGTAGGTAAGTTGTTGGCATTAATCATAAGAGTAAGTAAGTTGTTAGTATGAAGCTTGAGACTAGGTAATTTGTTTGCAAAAGCATGATAGTAGTTAGGTTGTTGGTATTAATCATGAGAGTAAGTAAGTTGTAGGTACGATGCATGAGAGTAGGTGTATTGTTGGTACGAAGCATGAGAGTAGGTAAGTTGTTGGTACTATGCATGAGAGTAGGTATGTTGTTGGTACGAAGCAATAGAGTACGTAAGTTGTTTTAACGATGGAAGAGAGATAGTAAGGTTTTGGCTTGAAGCACGAAAATAAGTAATTTGCTACTAAAATGCATAAAACAAGGGAAGTGTTTATCAATACGAAATATGAGTGTTGGTGATTTGTTGCTAGGAAGCGTGAAAGTGAGAAAATTGATTTTACGAATTATAGCATTACATGATTCGTTGATACGATGGAAGAGACTGTATAGGTCGTTAGGACGAAGAATGAGACTAATTAAGTTGATCATAGTAAGCTTGACAGTAAGTACCTTGTAGGAATTTAGCTTGTGAATATGTATGTTGATGTTATGAAACAATAGAGTAGATCATTTTCTGATTCGAATCATTAGAGTAGGTTAGTTCTTGGTATGAAGCATGTGAGTAGGCATGTTTTTGATAAAAAAGAATGAGAATGGATTCTTTGTTGACACAAAACGTGGGAGTAAATATGATGCTGGTACGAAGCATGAGAGTAGGCAAATTCTTGAAAAGATGTATGAGAGTAGTTGAGCTGTTGGTGTGTTGCATTAAAATAGGTATATTCATGGCAAGAAGCATGAGAGTATGTAAGGTCTTGTTACCAAGCATGAGAGCAAGTAAGTTCTTGATACGATGTATAAGAGCAGTTACATTTTTGACACGAAGAATGAGAATAGGTAAGTTGTTGGTAGGAAACATGAGAGCAGGTAAGTTCTTGGTATGAAACATAAGAGTAGGTATGTTTTTGGCACGAAGTATGAAAGTAAGTCGGTTTTTCGTAGGACGTATAAGAGTTGGTGAATTACTAGTACAAAACATAAGATAGGTAAGTTGTTGGTTCAAAGTATAATAGGTGAATTGTTGGTCCAAAGTATAATAGTGGGTAAGTTGATGGTAGAATTATAAGAGTAACTTGTTGGTAAAAAGCATGAGAGTAGGAAAGTTGTTGATTGTAAAGATTGAAGTAAGGAAGATGCTGGTACGATGTTTGACCATAGGTAAGTTGTTCATTCGATGATTGCGAGTATGTAAATTGATAGGACGATGCAAGAGAGTAGGCATGTTGTCGGTACGGTGATTGAGAGTAGTTAAGTTGATGGTACGAAGCATGAGAGTAGGTAAGTTGATGGTACAAAGCATGTGAGTAGGTAAGTTATTGGTATAATGCATGAAAGTAGAGAAGCTATCTATCTGAATTATGAGAGTCGGTAAGTTGTGGTATGAAGCATGAGAGCAAGAAAGTTCATTTTATGAATCTTGATATCAGATGCTTCTTTGTTACGAAGAAAGAGAGAGTATAAGTTGCTAGTACGAAGAATGAGAGTAGCTAAGTTGATCATACGAAGCTTGAGAGGAAGAAAGTCGTACGCATTTAGTGTGTAAATATGTATGTTGATGGTATGAAACAAGAGAGTAGATCTATTGTTGAAATGAATCATTAGAGTACGTCATTTGTTGGTAAGAAACCTGTGAGTAGGTTAGTTATTGATAAAGAGAATGAGAAAAGTTTCATTGTTGACACGAAGCATGGAAGGAAATATGTTGTTGGTACGAAGCATGAGAGTAGGCAAATTGTTCAAACGATGTATGAGAATAGTTAGTGTTTTTAGGTTGCGTAATGATAGGTATGTTGATAGTAAGAACCATGAGAGTAGGTAAGTTGATGGTACGAAGCACGAGAGTGGGAAAGTTCTTGGTACCAAGCATGAAGGTAGGTAAGTTCTTCGTACGAAGCATGAGAGTAGGTATGTTTTTGGTACAAAGCACGACAGTAGTTTTTTTGTTGGTAGGAAGCATGAAATTAAGTAAGTTCTTGATACAAAACACGAGAATAGGTTCATTGTTGATACGGAACATGAGAGAAGGTAAGTTGAGATTACGATACCTGAAAGTATATAAGTTAATGGTACGAATCATGAGAGTAGGTTTATTATTGGCACGAAGCATGAGAGTATGTTGGCTGTTGGTAAGAAGTATGAGAGTATGTAAAATGTTAGTAAAAAGCATGAAAGTAGGTAAGTCGTTGTTACAAAGCATATGAGATGGTGGTGGGAATTACGAGAAAAAGTATGCTGTTGGTAAAAATCATGAGAGTAGGTAAGTTGTGATATGTGAGAGTAGGTAAGTTGTTGGTACGGAGCTTGAGAGTAGGTAAGTTGATGGGACGATGCAAAAGAGTAGATATGTTGATGGTACGAATCACTAGAGTAGGTAAGTTGATTGTACGATGCAATAAAGTAGAAAAGTTTATATTTGTATGAAGTATGAGAGTTAGTAGGTTGTCTTAGGAAACATGAGAGCAAGAATGTTGATTTTACGAATCGGAATATTAGAAAACTCTTTGATATGAAATACTTGAGTGTATAACTTGTTACTGCGAAGAATGAGAATAGGTAAGTCAATCATGCGACGCTTGATGAAGTAAGTTGTAGGTATTTACTGTGTGAATATATAAGTTGATGGTATGAAAGAAAAGATTAGATCTATTGTTGATAAGAAGCATAAGAGTAGGTGACTTTTTGGTTTGAAATATGTGAGTAAGTATAATGTTGATATAAGACTGAGAATAGGGTAGTATTTGACAAGAAGCATTGAAGCAAATATGTTCTTAGTACGAAACATGAAATAAGGTAAATTCTTGAAACGATGTTTGAGAAGAAGTGAGTTGTTGGTACGAAGCAGGAGAGTAGGTAATTTGTTGGCACGAAGCACAAGAGTAGATAACTTGTTGGTAGGAAGGATGAGAGTAGGTAAGTTGTTGGTATGAGGCTTTAGAGATGGTAAGTTAATGGGTCGATGCAAGAAAGTAGGAATATTGATGGTACAAAGCATGAGAGTAGGTGAGTTGTTGGTAGGAAGTATAAAAGTGAGTAAGTTATTGGTACGAAGCATGATACGTACATTGTTGCCATTAAGAATGAGAGTAGGTACATTGTTGGTACGAAAAATGATGCATAAAAGTAAGTAGGCCGATGGGACGATGCATGAGATGAGGTAAGTTATTGTGACGATCCATGAGTGTAAGTCAGTGAAACGAGGAAGTTGAGCAGGAAAGTTGTTGGTACGACCCAGGAGAGTTGGTACGTTGTTATTATGATGCATGAAAGTAAGAAAGTTGTTATTGGTATGAAGCATCAAAGGTGGTAAGTTGTTGGTAGGAAGCATGACACTGGGAAATTTGATTATTTGCATCATAGTAGTAGTATATTCGTTCATATGTAGGAAGAGAGAATATAAGTTGTTGCGATGTATGAGAGTAGATAAGTGGATCATACGAAGCATGAGAATAAGTAATTTTTTGATATTAGGCGCGTTAATACGCAAGTTGATATAAAACAAGAGAGTAGTTCTACTGTTGATAAGAAGCATTAGAGTGGGTGAGTCGTTAGTATGAAACATGAGAGCAGGTACATTGTTGTTGGTACGAAGCATGAAAGTAGGTTCATCGTTGGTATGAAACTTGACATTATGTAAGTTATTGTTACTATGCATGAATGTACGTAGTTCTTTATAAGACTGATTAGAATAGTTAAGTTGTTGGTACCAAGTACTGAAGTAGGTAAGTTGTTGGTATCAATCATGAGGATAGGTAAGTTGTAGGTACAATGCATGAAAGAAAGTATAATGTCGATACGAAGCATGAAGGTAGGTAAGTTGTTCGTATGATGCATGAGAATAGGAAAGTTTTGGTACGAATCATTAGAGTACGTAAGTTGTTGGAATGTTGAAATATAGTAAGTTATTAATACTAAGCATGAGAGTTAGAAAGTTCTTGTTACGAAGCATGAGAATAGGTAACTTTTTAGTATAATGGATGAAACTATATAAGCTGTTATTAATATGAACCATGAGTGTTGGTAAGTTGTTGGTAGGAAGCGTGCGAGTGAGAAAGCTCATTTTATGAATCATGATGATAGATGATTCGTTGATACGAAGAAAGAGAGTGTATAAGTTGTTAGTACGAAGAATGAGAGTAGGTAAGTTGATGATTCGAAGCTTGAGAGGAAGTAAGTCATATGCATTTAGTGTGTGAATATTCAACTTGATGGTATTAAACAAGAGAGTAGATCGATTGTTGAAAAGAAGCATTGTAATAGTTGAGTTGTTAGTAAGAAACCTGTGAGTAGGTAAGTTTTTGATAAGGTGAATGAGAAGAGGTTCATTGTTGAGACGAAGCATGGAGGGAAATATGTTGTTGGTATGAATCATAAGAGAAGGCATACTGTTCAAACGATGTATGCGAATAGTTGAGGTGTTTTTATCTTGCGTAAAAATAGGTAGGTTGAGAGTAAGAACTATGAAAGTAGGAAAGTTGATGGTGCGAAGGACGAGAGAAGGAAAGTTCTTGGTACTAAGCATGAAAATAGATAAGTTCTTCGTACGAAGCATGAGAGTAGGTACATTTTTGGTACAAAGCACGAGAGTAGGTTTTTTGTTGGTAGGAAGTATGAAAGTAGGTAAGTCCTTGGTAAAAAAAACATGAAAATAGGTTCATTGTTGGTGCAGAACATGACAGGAGGTATGTTGAAGCTACGATGCCTGAAAGTATATAAGTTAATGGTACAAAACATGAGAGTAGGTATATTGTTGGCGCGACGCATGAGAGTAGGTTCGTTGTTGGTTGTTGGTAGGCAGTATGAGAGTATGAAAAGTGTTAGTACAAAGTATGAGAGTAGGCAAGTTGTTGGTACAGAGCATAGGATATAGTGGGAGGAATTATGAGAAAAAGTATGTTGCTAGTAAAAAGTATGAGAGTAGGTAAGTTGTTGGTAATAAGCAATGAAGTAGGAAACTTGCTGGTATGATGTGTGAGAGTAGGTAAGTTGTTGGTAAGAAGCTTCAGAAAAGGTAAGTTGATGGGACGATGCAAGAAAGTAGGTATGTTGATGGTATGAATCATTAGAGAAGATAAGTTGATTATATGATGCATGAAAGTAGATAAGTTTTTATTTTCATGAAGTATGAGAGTTAGTAAGTTGTGTTAGGGAGCATGAGTACGAGATTGTTGATTTTACGAATCGGAATATTAGAAAACCCTTTGATATGAGATACTTGAGTGTATAAGTTGTTACTACGAAAAATGAGAGTAGGTAAGTTAATCATGCGAAGCTAGAGATGAAGTAAGTCGTATGCATTTACTGTGTGAATATACAAGTTAATGGTATGAAACAAGAGAGTAGATCTATTGTTGATAAGAAGCATTTCAGAATGTAAGTTCTTGGTTTAAAACATGTGAGTACGTAAATTGCTCATCTAAGATTGAGAATAGGGTAGTATTTGACAAGAAGTACTGAAATATATTTGTTGTTGGTAGGATGCAAGAAATAAGGTAAATTCTTGAAACGATGCTTGAGAGGATGTGTGTTGTTGGTACGAAGCATGAGAGTAGGTAATTTGCTGGCACGAAGTACAAGAGTAGGTAACTTTTTGTTAGGAAGAATGAGAGTAGGTAAGTTGTTTTTACAAAGCTTTATGGCAGGTAAGTTAATGGGTCGATGCAAGAAAGTAGGAATATTGATGGTACGGAGCATGAAAGTAGACGAGTTGTTGGTAGGAGGTATGAAAGTAGGTAAG
>JAUUDY010612528.1:0-17414 GCA_032361765.1 Panulirus inflatus | reverse complement strand
CAAAGATGTTTATTGTGCTGAGTGGAGGAAGTATACAACCATCAAAGGAGATGGAAAAGTTGAGGTAGCTTTAAGGCGAATAAATGAACTGATATTAAGTTTGAAATGCAATGAGCTATTCTAGGCTGCTCCACTGAAACATCCTCTCCAAATTCGAGTTAGTAAGGTTGGTTGTACCGTGACCAGACTCAGAGTGAACACGAGGTGGGAAGACTGAGAGAGTAGTTAAGAAACTGCAGTAAATCATGTCATGGTGCCAAGGTAATAACTGCTGATGGTTTACAGTGAAATGTTAATGATGGCGAGGGGAGGTAAACAGAAACACTTCCCAACAGAATACTCAACGTGTTATGGAAAGTCAATTATTGCGAAAACTTTGTATTTTTGGACATTGTTCACATTGATATATAAAGTCATAAGCTGGAGGATAATAACAGAACCCAAAATTTCTGTTATATTGATATAGGATGATCAGCCACTATATGGGGGTTTAGGATATATCATTTTAGCTGTCAGTGGGATTATTCTCCTCACCTGTATATATGACAATAGTGTTATGATGATAGAAATATATTTTGATATCTAAGTAAAATATAGAAATACATATCTTAATATCTAAGTAAGATGTAAACTTTTGTTCTTGGCAAACTTCCCAGTTTGGTATTTCTCTCTGGCCAGTTTTCTTGTTGGGATTATATTATGAAGGTAGTGCAGAACACACCAGAGATAACGTTGTACGATATATACAGGCTCTCTGCCCAACACCAGCACGGCTGACGTCATGTCTTAACATCCGGGAAGTTTTACGAAAATGAAAAGTTTGTTGACGGACACGACCGTCGTCCACAGTGCGAACCTGGTGGTGTGGCACCGCTTGAGGAGGTCAGCGTTGACAAGCTAAGATTTATTCTAATGTGTTTTATTCGTTGGTAAGTTTCTATAAGTTTCCAGTTGTAACATCACTGTAAATCCTACTCCTTATATATATCTTTTCTCAATAGTTACCCAAACTATTTTCCTCCATATCAGAAGTCCTGGCGTATGGTCGTATCTGTATGAACACGACCTGATAAAATACGTATACATCAATTAATTTATTTATCTCCATTTGATGTTTACATTGATGTGGGATGACCTGGTCCAGTGTGCACTGGAGACACGTCTCTGTTGTCCTCGTCTGGTTGTTACATATGTAAGGATTCTTCAAGACGGGCAGGAGGGGCGGGCGTCCTCCTGAATATTCAATCTTGGCTGAGGATCTTCAGGCAGGAGGGCAAGCCTGCAGGATGGCAGGCATTTTCTTTTTCATCTTTTTATGATGGTCAGTAGCGGATTGTGGCCACCTCGTACCACTGTGCTATACACTCGCCAGGTACAGCTTCATCTACCGTAAAGTACGCTTGATTCCCTTGTTGGAGATTGGTCAGTGAGGGTCCTGCTAGCGTCACCATCACACGGGGACAAACATCTACAAATTGCGTCGCTCATTATCGATGCTGAAGGTGTAATGAACGATTAACCTCTCCCGCCGCTGTACATCCTGGTTCATGGTCAGGAGGTCGTAAGAGTAGGTTAGTGGAACCATGACTGACGATGGTAACTTGTGGGTTCGTCCACACAACATTTATCTCACGTCTTTTCAGCTGACCTTGAGAAATTGAGAAACAGGTTAATCCTTAAGGTCTGTCATCTGCCAAGGTCACTAAGACCGTCAACATCAAATTATAACCACCAACCACATATTCTTTAGGTATTAAAGTAAACTCTAAGGCCACATACGTTCTCATTATTCACAGGGATCATTGGAGACAGGAAGTAACACTGCTTCGCCACAATCCTCGTCTTGATATGAGTGGGTCTTGAAGCGGTCCTTCCGTATACATATGTCCCTTGACGTGTTCATCTCATCTGGTTATTTCTGTGTTCCAGCGACGAAGGATCTGGGCGACAAGTGGTGTGCCACAGAGCTGGATGGCACTCATGAGAGGTGCAGAGAGAAAACAGTTGATCTGAGCAGACAGTCAGTTCAGAACACCCTTCTCATGTTATCAGAGGCTTACTTTGAGCTACTGGAATGTGCCTGTAGAGTCAGAGACGTCTTCAAAATGAAGTCCTTTGGCAAATCAAGGCATTATAAAGTTACGGTCGCTAACGTTAACTCAAAAAGAAAATGACTTTGTGAACGATCTTTCTTTTCTTTTTTGTGGGGCTACTGGTATGGTACTGGTACATCCTGGTATGGTATACGTATATCTTGGTATGGTATACATACATCCTTATATGGTATACCTGCATTCTGACCTTTCCTCCCGCTCATCACCTCGATCTAACTCTGCGGTACCTCCATGTTTTATGGGTCTCGTTTCTTCACTAATTACTTTCCACTCGTCTTCCCGCCACTTCTCGCCTTTTCGTCGTCCTATTTTCTCTCGTTATTTCATTTGTCACATCCTCTCATCATTTTCCTTCGCTATAGCCTTCCATTACTTCCATGTCATTTCCTCCCATCACTTTCTCTCCTCACTTTCTGACGCTCTTCCTCATTGCTTCACCAACGAAGAAGGTTTTCTCATTAATAACTCTCCTCAGTAGTTCACCTCTCCACTTCTGGTGGCCGGTTTTGTGCTTGAGTTAACAAACAGCTGGAGAAATTCCCCTTGCATCTTCTGCTTACTGGCTTCTGCATCTTCAGCAGTCTCGTTTGTCAAGTCTCTTGTCTCACGTGAGATAATCTTGTTTCCTTTCTTAAATGGAAGAGAAGAAATGTTTTGTCCCAGTGGTGATAAAGATCTAATCTTCTGACCCGTGGGAGACAGGAACCTGATTTGTTTTAGGTAAAACCAATGTCTGGTCCCCCGTCTCCACTGGGACTCGCATCCAATCTCCTGTGTCATGCAACAAAGATGTGATCAGTGTTTGGTAGGAGACTAAATATAGTGCGACAGACACTTTGACTACTCTCAAGTGAGGTATAGATCTGTTCTCTTGTAATAAACATGACAAAGATCCATCCTATCCATAGGTGGGTCAGAGGAAGGATATTTCATGTAGAGGTACAGAATGTGACTCTATTTCGAGTGGAATAAAGAATTTGGTTTGCTCCAGGGTGGGAAGAGATCCGATCTATTGTTTCGGGTTGGAAAGAGATCTGATGTCCTGCCTCAAATGGAACAGAAACCTGAATCTCTTACACCAGGTGGGAAAGAGGATCAGATGCCCTGTGTCAGGTGAAAGAGGAAACTTTTTTCCCGCCAGCAGTGGAAAAAAGAATGATTTTCTGTCTTATTCGAGACAG
This sequence comes from Panulirus inflatus, assembly GCA_032361765.1. Taxonomy (NCBI): domain Eukaryota; kingdom Metazoa; phylum Arthropoda; class Malacostraca; order Decapoda; family Palinuridae; genus Panulirus; species Panulirus inflatus. The sequence continues at coordinate 14,119 of JAUUDY010612528.1, read as the reverse complement.
AGGCTCGGATCTCCATCTGGTGCAGTGAAGAATCGGACACGTTGTCGCAGAGAGAGAATACTTATAACTAAAGGTAAATTCGATAAAAGACGAAAATACCGATATATGACTCCTCCTCAGGCGTTTTCATTATCCACAAGGACCAGAAGAATTCAAGTAGCATACATGAAAAGTCATCAGGACGTGTAACGTCCAACAATCATCCTCAACAAAATCCTCAAAGTCAAAGCCTCAGTGGAGCGCAGGACGACACAGGAGGAGGAGTCTTTCATTTGCAGGATCCAGCTACCTCACAGAGAAGTCACTGACCATCGTCTGCATGCGCGCAACAGTCGCGCCAAATACTTGAATAACTCTCCATCACACACAGTCACGTATATCTCTCTCTCTGGGAAAGGAACACGTCCTTTTTTCTCTCTCTCTAATGTTTCCCTTCGAAGGAGGGAAGGACATTGCGTTTTCTTAGTTTATACTTTTTTATGCAGTCTTTTCAAGAACTGTTTTATCTCACCCGAAACGCAAGTTACATTTGACTTGACCAGTAGGAATCTGGTCAAAAGTATCTGTGCTGTATCAAGTATATGGCCTTTGCCAGTGGTGTCGAAGCTGAAGTGAAGATAAAGATAATGGTGCCTTTATGGGTTGGGTAAAAGGTTGATAGTGTCGAGGGCGCAGTAAAGATGACGAGACTGTACTGATGTCAGTGGTGTTGAGGAAGTACCGGATATGTGAATAAGATTGTGGTAAAGACTGTGATTGCCCTGACTAGTAAAGGCGCAATGGAGATAAAGGTAAGGTGAAGATAAGAGTGTAATGAAGATAAGAGTGTGATGATGATCAGTCTCTGATTCAAATGAGTGAACTGAAGATGTGGGTTTAGTAAAGACAACTGTCAGGCCAAAAGCCACTGGCCTCGAAACGGGAATGAGGCTGCAATGAAGATGAGGTTATAGTGAAGATGAGGGCAAAGAAGATGAGGATGTAAGGATGACATTTAAGTGTCAGGTCAAAGGCCAGTGGTGTAGGGAGGGTAGTGAAGATAAGGGTTTATTGAAGATGAATGTATAATGAATTTAAGTTTATCAAGGTTGCATTGTATCATTTGTCGGGTATGGAGATACATTTGTATGTCAGAGAGAGAGGGGGGACAAGATACGTTATGTAAGATATAATTCGTGACAAAGGACATACACCAAGATAAGAGGACTTTTACAGTATAAGAACAGTGGATGAGTGGAACAAACGGAATGAGAAAATATCAACTGCGAACAGGACGCTCAAGTTTCAGAAGTGCAAGAGATTGGGTCCAATGAATGTAAGACTCCCTCCCAATACGGTACGACTAGATAACTGCAAGATCTAGTACACAGGACAACTGGGGATGTGTAGAGGCTGTGGATGTGCAGTGGTTGTGTGTGGTAAGACCGGACGGTGGAGATGTCAGGGTATGAGTGGAAGTCAGAAGGATCATTTCTAAAATATCCCAGTGTCTAGCAGGAGAGCCCGAAGGCTGCATCTATACATCCTTGATTACATATCTTCTTTGTCTCTTAAGGTAGGTGTATTTATCATGTTTTTTGTTTGTTTTTTCTGATATTTGAGGTTCCACTTACTGTCGATTCATGCCGGGCCTCAATGTGAATATAAAGAGGCTAATGAAAGGGAAGAAGATGAGACGATGTTTTAACGTATTTAAGAGGAAATGAAGAACCTGTCTTTTAAAAGTTCTAAGTCATAGTTACTGGGATGGACATGAGAGGGATGAGAGTCCCAAAGCTTCGAGATGTAGGGATACAAGCTGTTATCAACACGGAGTAACAACAAAAAGTCTTTTGGTGTTTATCAAACAACTCTACTCTTCTAACACCCCTGTAGTTCCCTTGTAGTTCTGCAACAACCGCCAGAATCACCTCAGATTTTGTTTCCTCTACGTCCAGTATGGGGTTGTTCCCATTGACCCAGAGCTGTTGGCCCATCCCACGTTCCAGTGATTTCCAGTGTGTGGTCCGTGCACGGTCGGACGGGCGGAGAGCAATACCACAGGATCAGACTCGTATCATAGGCCAACTCTCTCCATGCCAACGATCGCAATAAAATAACTCAGAACAACAAAGGATCTAAAGGAAGTACTCATCCTACACAGAGAAAAGCTTCACACACGGCATCTCTTTCTCTTCTGGCAGTTGTTGTTATGCTGTGAATGTGAGCTGAATATCAAATGGCTATTTTGCCAGTGGAATGCCGTGATTGGATGATTGTAATCAAGCTAAACTCTGGTTTGCTTAGCGAAATAACCTTTCTGTATGCCAGTGGCTGGTATAATAGCCTCTCACAGATGTACGCAAGCTGCAACTATACACACTGGACAGTCTGATGTACCGGCAGCAGCTGGCCGCTGTCAGCCATGCAAGAGAAATACTTTTCTTATTGCTAGACTTATCCAAGCCTAACCTAGAGCCGATGTATGCTAGGTTAACTTGATCCTGATCTGTGAGTAGTTCAATCTAGCCTAGACCTGTAAGTAACCCTAACCTAGCCCTGACGTGTGCCAGGCTAACCTAACCCTGATCTATGTGCTAGACGAACCTATCCCCAACCTGTGTAGTGTGATCTGTGGTAATGGTACTCACAATAAGCTCAGACGGACAGTTTTGTTACAATGATACATAGTATAACCGCCAACCTCCCCGAGCTAAGGCAGCGTGTGTCACTCTAACACAGTCGGCTTCACTCCAACCTGAACAAAAACATTCGCACTTCATCCTCATCGAATCCATCTTCACTTCACGCTCGACACCACAAGCCTCTACTTGACCTTAATGTGTCGGGTCCCCACACGAGCCGTAATGGGCACAGGTCCCCACACCAGCCGTCATGGGCACAGGTCCCCACACCAGGAACAGGAAGGAACAAGTAAAGACCAGGGAGCTGGCGGTGTGGCAGAGCTAGTGTTGGTCGTGTAGGGTGACGACAATGGAAAGTGTCTGCCAAAATAGTGTTAGTCCCAGGACTGGATGTTGTAACACGCTGCCACCAGGTTGATTTCTGTGTTTGACAAGAGTACTGGTGATGTATCAGTAGTATACGCTTATCATGCAACGATTTGTACTATTTCCTCTAGCTCGTCTGGAAGAGCCATTGTGTTGTGATGCCGGTAAGGTATGCCCTATCATCGCCCATCACGTCATCCATCATCAGACACACAGACGGAAATGTACTGACACATCATTTTCTCAACCTTACCTACATAAGGGCGACTGAGTCTGCCGACTGGGATAACCTTGGAATTTTGTTAGTCTCTTCTGGTGAGGGACATAGCATCAGTGTGTGTCCTGGTGTGGTGGAGAGGGACACTGCATCACTACGTGTCCTGGTGTGGTGGTGCATTCTGCATCACTACTTGTCCTGGTGTGGTGGAGAGGGACACTGCATCACTACGTGTCCTGGTGTGGTGGAGAGGGACACTGCATCACTACGTGTCCTGGTGTGGTGGTGGACATTCGGTCACTCTCCTCTCTGCTGGAGGCTGAGAAAAATCAGGGAAACTCGACTACGTCTCCCTCTTTTCTGCAGAAAAGCAGAATGTAGAGTCACAGAGGACCGAATTACCGGAAACTTTCTCTGAAGATCAAAGAAGAACAATATAAAGGAAACTGGCAGAACCAGAGTTTGGTAAAGACGAAAGTTGTGGTTCAGATCCGTCAAGAGGAATATCGTTTATATATGTATCAACAGAGGGAGACAGTCAGGAGGCGAGACGAAGCTATTCATAGGTAAAGCTTCGTGTTCATATGGATCCCAACAGGCACACAAATACTGTACAGTGAAAAGATAAGTCACAAACGTGTACAATGAACGTATGCAATGCTCAAGCTCAAACTTGGCAACATGCCCGGTGAAGGTGTATTGAGGAGAGCAGTGCTCCCAGTGACAACTGAAAGACTATATTTGAACAATTTCGGAGAGTTATGGACACCAGAAAAACGGGATTACAAAAATGGTGACACACTTTTCGTCTGGGTTCACCTGGAGCGCCTTAAGAATTCAGGGAAAGTTTGTGATGCTAACACAACGACCCTCACTGAACATATAGAGTAAATATCTATATTCAGACAACGTATTGCTTTTTCCTGGACTTCTTAGTCTATCAGCTAAGTATAAGGTGGTATAGTGCTTAGAGTTTCTGACCGTCACGCATTCACAGGCCGCCTGGGGTCGAACCCGCATGTGTTTGAATCCTGTTTGCCTCAGTCGTCCCACGGTCCACCCAGCTGTTCATCCTCTTCTAGAGGCTGGTCGATAAATTGGGTAACATGGAAAGAGTAAGGACTTAACTCTTACAGACCTTCTAATGTGATTCCTTGATCTTGATAGATCAAAATAAAAGCTGTTTGTGGCCGCTCACCTGACCTGGACCCGTGGACACTCCTCTCGTTCCAGTGCTCTATGGGAGAAATTCAGCAAGTGACACTCGGAGTCAAGGCAGCAAAAACAGCAGAACAAACACAACAGCAACACAAAACTATTCGCCTCACTTCTACACCGGGATAAAACCCCTTACCCCAGCACTGGCCGCTCAATAGTTCGTCAGCATGAAGGAAGATTTACATTTAAATTAAAACCATTCGGCAACTCGAGTCCAGATGTAAAAAAGAAATCAGTATCGATGGTAGGAAGCCTTAGCTCTGCTCACCTTGGAGGAGGGAAGGGTGTGGGTTGGCAGTTCTTCCATCATAAAAGGATCTATTTTGTACATGTCTAGACTGATAGTGAGTTTGTCATGAAAGCTGTGTTGGATAATGCTATATTCCAGGATATTTCTATCTACAAATGAATGACAAGATAGAAAGATTCGGCAGTTGTTCCAGTTAAAAGGGTGAACCGAAGATATGAATGATCCGCCCTTTCAGAGTCATGAAACATAAGACTGATGACAAGAAATCAATCAACTCTATAACGGTACAAACCAGAAGATAAGCACGTCGACAATCATTAATGAGAATGATATGTGGAGCCACCGTGACTTTGGTCTGCACCAAGTATTGGACCAAAGTTTGGAACACAGACGAGAAACCAATCATAGCTGGTACACACCGTAATCCATGACTGAAAGCCTTCCACTGCACTAATCAACACACGACAAACCAACGCAGATGACAAGTGAATCTTTCTTCCCGGCTGAAACCTGACTTCATTGAAGCTCTTAATGCGAACATCGGTAGACAGCTGAGGGGAATTCCGTGCTAAACGCCCTCCTAGTTGGAAAACGGAGGCCCCCTGGACTGACGGATGTTGTGAAGGAGGAACCCCGTACGCTTCCTCCTGCCTATTGACAGAGTGGAGGCGAATAGGAGTTGTCTGCTGACCGTCTGGATGTGTTGTACTGCCGATCTACCGTCAGGAGGCCACAGGGTCTCGCTGCCCACTATGAAGAGACTGTGAGTTATTCCTATGGTTCAGGATGGCTGTGTGGAGGTTCGTAGGCGTCGACATCTGATGATATGAAAGCTGATGGAGACCACCTCCCGACAGGCTGAGGGCTGGTGAGTGAAATCTCGATGAAATCTGATTCATAAGCCATCCACTCAAACGTCTCATAATGTAGACTTACGGTAATGGGATCTGAGGTTTGATGAGGTCAAAGGTGAAGGTCGCCTGGGGGTTTTGTTTGACAAGAACACTGGTATCAGATCTTAATGCCAATAACTTTTCTCACGTTGCACCAACCCGTTTCTCCTGGTACCTTGATCACTGTTTGTGTCAGTAAACCGAATCATAATAAACATCTGGACTTGCATATTCTCACGATGATATACGCATATAAGATAATTTCTTTTAAAAATATGAACATTATGAACAATTCTAAGAGTTGCTTGTAAATAACATTCTCACCTTCTGGAAGATATCTAGTTTATCTTGCCTCTTCTGCCACTCATATAACGTCTCATGGACGCCTCAACCCAGTCATTTCCTGCATGTGTCAGTCTCCCTCCCAGGCACCTTCCTTGATTACATCAACAAGGCCCAGCTCAGCCTCACGTCCCTCTTTGTGTACCTCCTGACTCCACACTGCCTTCTCAGCAAGTGTATTACCCGACGGATCTGATGCTCCTTCCTTCCTCTCTCCTGGCTGGCTGTGCCTCACTACCTCAAGCTGAAATTTTCTTGTTCCTTCTTATACGTAAATATGTTCGTCTGACTAATTCTCTGAGGCATTTCCTTCTTTCTTCCTTCTGACTATATGTCCAGCTAACTCTATCCTAGTATGACCAGGAATATGCTTACTCTTGAATATTGTTTCCCGTCCAGTGGAGCAGGAGAACTGCACGCTCGCAGCCAACTGCCCTGTGCATTCATAACACAATCCAGCACACTTCCTCTCCTTCACTTTCCCTGCACTCTCTCAAACAACTTTGCTTCGCGTCTTCACTAATAGGGGTTAACAACATCTAAACTCCATTTTCTGTCCATTTGCTCACTGGTGTGTGTTCACCTTCAATACTCTCTTCAGTTTTGGTTGTCTTATTAGAAGAAAAGTAGTTCGACTAGAAATAGTGCAGGGGTGAGCTGGCAAGATAATTCCAAGAATGAGAAACATTTTCAGTGGGAGTAATGTGGACGATCCAGTTTCATTAACTTACTAGATAGGTTAACATGTGGTTAAACACAGGTATTCAAAATTATCACGATTTGATATTCTTGATCTGAGTAGCCAAATATGAACAGGTCAGGCTGATTTCAGTCGTATGTTGGACGCAAACTTATGAGTAAAAATTATATATCGAATAAGGCTCTATAGTTCTCCTGTACACCAATTTCTGTGGTTTCTGTTCTCCCCACTCCAAGCTTTATGGATCTACTTCCTCTGCACTAAGCCCTATGGTTCTACTCTTTCTACATTAAGCTCCATGGTTCTGCTCTTCTCACAGCAAGGTTTATGGTCCTACTCTCTGTACACTATGCTCTATAGCTCTACTTCCTCTACAGAAAGATCTAAGACTCTGCCTCTCTACGCCATAACCTCAGGAGTCGATGGTATGTTCTTGTTTCGATTTCCTTGCATTCCTTTGTATTATTATACAGGTATATTGTGTCTTGCCTCCCTCTCTGAAAGCTCTCTCAGGCTGGTACTTTCTAACTTAATTTCCTATCGGCTCAGGAGAAGAGATGCTCAGAATTTGATATCACAGGCGAGGATTCAGGGTGATGACTGAAGGTTGAGACTCAAGAGTATGGGTCGTGAGAGTCGAAGAGGGAGGGACTTTGCATCCATCCGCACTGGGTGGATATGGGTGAGTACTGGTCATGTGCAGCAGATGTTGAAACATTCCATCATTATGGTAGAGAGAACATCAAGTGACACATCCATCATTAAACTGGTCCATTATTCTTCATTAGCCTATGTGCACATACTCTTTTTCGGAACGGATCATTCGATATCATTCCGACGAGCAGGTCGTGTGTGCACCAATAATTTCAAGTAAACACACTTTAGTCATCCTGTCATTACTTATTAACTGCAGAAGAGGAACATAGGATTCCCTGGGGGGAAAAAAATCACAAATTATCTTCAATCTAAGACAAACAGGTCCAACACCCGGCTGTTTCATGATGAGAATCATTTCATTAACCTTTCATTTTCTTTCGTCTGACGAAGCCTTAGTCTGCAGCAGCCGCCAGGTCGCCCATCAACGTAGCCCATCAAACGCCCCATCTCCCTCCCATCTTATCTCAGGCAATCCCATCATCGACACCCGCGCTGCAGGGTCGAAACTTGACAAACAGGCAATACAGCCACCACCTCTCGACGGTGCGGATCATTTCATTAACAGAATCAGGTTGCAGACGCAGTTTACAGCCTCCGGACTACGTAATGTTATCACTTTGATTATGAGAACCTGATGGAGGACGTCTGGCAGGCAGGTAGGGTGAAGGAGGGATTTTTAGATTGGAGGTGGCCAAGTGGTTAGAGAAGCTGGAGGGACGGGTGGAAGTGGAGGGAACCAAGTGAATTAAGAAAGGTCGGAGAAGATGATGATGACTGTCCCTCTCCATTTCAGGACAGAGGGAACGTATCACTGACCCACCTGGTCCTGGACTACGAAGGTCAGAGAGAGTCAGACGATCCCGACCTGACCTCAGCTCCACATCCGGACAATGACGGTCTCGCTTGGCCCAATATTTCATATTCAAGTTGTATCTCATACAATCCCTCATGACATTGTTCACTTGTATTGCTTGTGGTGTCGTCCCTTGCTTTTAATGTTTTATGTACCCTGTAATTTTCCGAATTTGTTTCTTGTATACATCTTGCTTGCGTTTTACATATCATATCCAAGTTCTGTGACGCATGTTTTTCTCATTTTTTAGATTCCTAATGATGCCTCTGTAAAGGCGAAAGCTTGACTGATATGAAATGGATGATTTTGGACAACTGGTGCTGTAACACCCACCTAATGGTAGCATAATTCTGAGAAACTTAGAGAGCATGAGAAAGATGATAGATAACTCTAAACATGCTGTCGTATTCAATTCTACGTGAATTGAAGAATACGTGCTTCAGGCTTATAATGTTATATGTATAGGTAGAGAGATAGATAAGTAGATAGACAGACAGATAGATACATATATATATATTAACTGGTACCGCTTGCACTGGAGTCATCTTAGGTCATCACGCAATCGCCATAGTGTCAGTATGTTTACGTTTCATGATCTCCATGTTTCGTGCACGACACATAGTTACACCAGTGTTCATGATGAACACGACACAAGTAATCATTAAGATAAAGTTGGGGTAAGAACAGCCATGAACACGATATATTTGGGTATAGAAACAAATCATTTGAACATCACATAAAACATCTCATGATCTAGACAGTAAAGATTCTTGTTACTGTAGGCATTATTCATGATTTACATATATCATTCAGAAACCAAACATCTTGTACATCTGTAAGATCTACAACGACCAGCGGCCTGCACAGAGCTCAAGACCACACCACAGTAATCCTGGACGTGGTGCGTGTTCTCACTGTACCCCTTCAACCCTGTGTTGACCTGTAAGTCCGTCCGTGTGGGCTGACACAGAGGCGTCCCACACGGTCATCGCTGATAGTTGTACTCTCCTACATAGTCTGTGGTCACTGCCATAGTATGTCTTCGCTGACCACTCACTAAACCGATACCTTCAACCTCCTCACCAACATTGTGTGTCACCACCACCACTGCCATGCACGACCCGTCCCTCCCACTCGACCATCACCTCTAATTAAAGTTTCTTCCTCCAGGGGATCCTTCCTCATGAAAACAGATGGATATTTTGGTACCCTAAGAAGAAGATGGAGTGAAAAATGTTTTTCGTTTTGATTCAATTTCCTTCATAACTCTGTTTGACTTCTTGTCGTCAGTCCGCCATTATTTATATTCTTTCGTGCTTTCACCATTATAAGTTCTCGTTGCTCCTGTCAACACGTCCTCATGAGTAAATGACAATTCTGTTATCTCTTCGTTTGACAACTTAATGTTGTATGCAGTGTCCTCCGCCACTCTGGCTTCCCCCCACCCACCCTGGCCAGTCCCCGCCCTGGTACCCCAGACTGGCTGGTCCCCGCCCTGTTACGCCAAAAGCGCCGGTTCACCACTATGGCTAGGGACTCCTCCATATATCTAGGGACATCTCTACATAGCTGGAGACATTCTTACACATATAGGAACACCCTCACACAGCCAGGGACACCCTGATACACCCAGAAACTCACTCACACGGCTGAGGACGTCCTCACACAGCCGGGGGACAACTTCACACTTCTAAGAATACCCTCACATTGTTGGGAGCATTCTCACACTGCTGGGGACACCCTAACACATCTGGAAACACCCTCACACGGCTGAGAACCCTCACAAAGCCGGTGGACACCCTCTGTCTTTAAGAGATACCTTCACACCGCTGGGGACACGCTCACATGGGGGAGACAGCCTCTCAATGCTGGGGACTTCCTCACTCAGCTGGGAACCGTTCCAGTATCTTCTTTCCTCCCTCGTCTTTATTCTTTATGATATTCTTTTCCTTTTTTTATTTTTTATTTTTTGGGTGATTGCAGACAAATTTTCACGATGCGTTCGTTACAAGATTATCTTGATTGTTTAATTTCATGCGAAAAAAGAGAAAATTCATACATAAAACCGATTTCTTTCAAGTGCAGTTTTTTAACGTCTTCCCGAGATATTGTTCTATATGTGACATCCAGAGATCACCTGTTTTCCTTCCTTCACAGTGATCAAGGAAGATTATAAATCCGTCCATGCCAGTACATCATATATGTGGGTATTGTCACCTTTTAGGGAAAAGCTGAATGGACCTTAATTGAGAATCGACGCAAGAATAGCGAGCAATTTAGCCTAACAGCCTGGGTTCATATGCTGATAAGACCATAATTGAGTCGAGCAGCCGACAAAAGACTCTGAGGGCTAAAGTTAGCAGAATAGAGAGAGGCAGAGTGGTGTGAATATTAATGTTGTCATGAGCATTGGCGAAGCTGTGCAGGGCCAGGTGTGGCCATGAGCTCTCTCTAGGCAGAACAGGGCCAGGTATGGCCATGAGCACTGGTGAGGCTGCAGGAGAGCTAGGTGTAGCCATTTGCACTGGTGAAGTTGTACATGGTCAGTTGTGGCCATGAGCTCTGGCGAGGCTGAGCAGGGCCAGGTGAGGCCATGACCTCTGGTAAGGCTTGGCAGAACCAAATGTGGCCATGAGAACTGATGAGGCTGTGAAGGGCAATGCCTCTGTTGCCTCCATTGTCACTGCTGTCACTAGTGCCCGTGTTGCCACCAGTGCTACCCTTCTCACCAGTGCCACAGTGTCCGTGGGGCTCCGTGTGAGCAGGAGGCAATGACAAACAGTCGCTAGTAGAGACACGAAACAACCGCGATGACTCCCATGAACACGAGGACCTTTGATGGCTGAGGATAAGTTTCTGTGTGTAGTGATGACGGAAGGTCTATCTAGTGTTAACTGCCTGATAGTCTTGCTACCATAGGCGTTGTAGTTATACTTCTAGAGCGTTGGACGGTAGGATAAGTATAATATGTGTTGTATGTGATGTACATATGAATATAATAATTTCATACATTATCCTCAGCTCAGACATACGTACATGTTTCTAACTCGATATCTCATAAGTACTTAAAGTCTTTTATCTCAAAACTTGTGTTGATTTTGGAGGCCTACAGTGTTTCGAAACCCCATGGCGATTACGTCAGCAGAAGGAATGAAGAAGAGAAATAAAGAATCCGAGCAGAAATAACGTAACGAATTTAGACTTTCCGGTGACCAGAAGCCGACTGCGTCTAGACTTTACAAATCTGAAGATGTGATGTGGTCTGCTACAGACTGCCGATGACCAGGGTAGTACCCCGGGGCCACACCACCAGCAGATGTGACGTGACCTGCTTAACCTTGTCGATGACTAGGGGCCTACTCCGAGGCTACACGTGATAAGATAAAGTATCATTACACATAATGTGATAACCTGTTCACTCAACGACGCATGACTAAAGAATCTATATCACAAGTTTAAATGCTCATTGTGCCTTGTTTTCTACATCAATAAGTCTCGTATCTTTTGAAGTGATGTTTGTAAACATCACTTCCTATCAAGTAGACCACTGTCAAGCTGGATGATAGTGAACAACATCATTCTCATGAAGTTGGTCTTGTAATGCAGCTTTCTGTCCACCATCCTATTGTACGGTCGATCACCAGGTCCTCCTGTCGAGTGGTCGGTTGATGGTGTAGGTCGAGTACTGGTGGACTTGTAGGTTCTGTGATTGTTTAGTGCTGTTGTTGGTGGGTGGATGATGGTTCAGATGGGAAGGACAGATAACATAAGAACTGATTATCTATGACGAGGTTATCTGCTAGATCATCATGATAGTATCCTTATCGAGAGGATGATAAAATAGAAGGCATTTCCCCACCCACCACTTACTCCAGTACGGCACCTGATAAGAAGACAGTACAGAGGGATCAACGTATATCAGGTTGGGAATACTCAAACGTGGAGGTTTTATAGAAAAGAATGAATATGAAAATTTATCAGAAAAAATGAAATCTGAAGCCGAAAAAAAAAAATATTTGTTTTACAGAAGTTGAAATATTGATTTTTCCGTCTTGATCAGATTTGTCTATTCATAATTGTAAGCAATGAAGTGTGTGTTTAGACGTTATCTGAGGAGCTGGTGAGAATTTACTCCGTCGTTCTTCAAATCAACATTTAAAAATATTCTTTCCCCAGTTTCATGCTGTGCCACTTTCCTTATGGTTTCATATTTCTTTTCTTTTCGTTGAATCTCTGATATGAGGAAACTAATGTGTTTTGTTGTCCTAATTATTTGGCATTTTGAAAAGTTCTATTTGACCTCCCTTTCTCGAGTTATTTATCTTTCATTAACGCTATCACATCAGGTTTGCCTGTCCAGATCATTGCGAAGATCATGAAAAGTTGCAAGCTTTAGAGCTGGGATTCTTTCAAGACTTTCATGTCAACAAGCATCACAAAGCTGAGTTGAATGTGAAGTAATTTGCCAGTGATCGCCTGCAGAAAACTTTCTCTGACATCAGTATTATCGTCAGGATTCTCATTTGTATCTAGAACTACGTCTGGCACCGTGTCCTCATCCAGTGTATGTATGGCCCGAGCATGACGACGCCGCCACTGACCCGACAACAATACAGCAGTACGCAGGAGTGTCTTCCTCCCTCGTTGTCGGTGAAGTTATCGCCTCCAGGGAGTAGGTCAACTTAGCACAAGTGTCAACAGAACTTCCGTGAGCATAAATAGCGGGTTATTACATCGGTTATGGCCCTCGTAACACAACAGCAAACTGAATTGTGATCTTGTGGTTCTGTTCTAGATGTCTGTAGTGCACGAAGAGTTGACAGACGTAAACTATGCGCTAACAACCTAATTATCTGATGAACGTCGACGTTTTGTTTACACTAGTATGCTACGCTGCCAGACGGTCCATTGTCGTATCTTGGAAAAACCCCATCGCCTGTTCACCCTAACTCGTTTACCTCAACGTGACCTCCTCGTTGGACTTTCCTTGACCGCTAGAGTTAGTGGACACGCCAGCCGATAAGGAGCGCGAGAGTGGAGATTAAATGATCATGGAGAGAAGGAGACGTGTGGCGGGGCGCAGGGAAGGCCACACTGTGTGTTGCTTCCGCGTTGTGAGCAACATGAAGCTGCTGGTGCTGATCTTCTTGGTCACCGCTGCCTCCGCCTCAGGTAATGTCACTTCCCACTCGTCACGTAGTGTTAACTAGGAAGCGTCAGCAACAGACGAAAAGCATACTCGTTTGCTCACATCCACTTTCTCTTGCCATGTGTGACACACCGACACCCAGCGTCTCATATCCACAGCTAAGCCTCATAGACCACTCTGTGGTTTCCCCCTAACCACTCCATAAGCCCTGGTTTAATTCAGTGGCAGCACGTCGCCCTCCGAGTATCTAATTACTTTAATTCGTTCTATCCTGCGTACACCCCACACTCCTGCATAATCAGGTCCTGAAAGCACCTTTTACTCCATCCTTTTATCTCGTCCTTGGTCTCCTCTTCTTCCCTGTTCCCTCCAATTCTTACAGTTGTATCTTTTTATATAATCTATCTTCATTCTTCCTTTAGATATATCCAAACCAGTTCACCATACCCTCCTTAACTCTCTCAACAACCTTCTTGTTGCCACATCTTTCACACGCTCATTCCTTACTCGATGTTCCCTCCTCACATCACATATTGTCATCAAGCATCATAACCAGCACACATCCACCCTCTTCTATACGTTCGCATCCATATAACACTGTAGGGACAACTATACTATCAACCATGCTCGGCTTTGCCCTCACAAACAGTGATCTCTCTTTCCCATACACTTGTTAACGCACCTGGGAATTCTGCCCACTTCACTGACCGTTTGGTTCACCTCAGCTCCTCAGGTTCCATCCACCGACATATCTATTCCCAATTATCTAAAACCTCTCTCTCTCTCTCTCTCTCTCTCTCTCTCTCTCTCTCTCTCTCTCTCTCTCTCGCTCTCTCTCTCTCTCTCTCTC
>JAUUDY010612417.1:6432-17418 GCA_032361765.1 Panulirus inflatus | reverse complement strand
GAGAGAGAGAGAGAGAGAGAGAGAGAGAGAGAGAGAGAGCTTCGCATATGAACCCTTTGCGGGACAAACATAAGTTATAACCGTAAATCATAAATCCAGATATATGTATTGCGGATCTGAATGTGGGAAGATTCATTGTTCCAATGTTTGGTGAGATGGCTTCAGCGTGAGAGCCTTAAGCATAAGAGGCTTCAGTGTGGGAGGCTTTATTATGGAAGGTTTCATTATGGAAGGCTCCAAGTGGGAGGCTTCATAGTAGGCGGGCTCAGGGTAGGGGCCTTCATCATGGAAGGCCTCAGTGTGGTAGGCTTCATTAGGGAGGGTTCAGTGTGGGAGGCTTCACTGTGTGTGACCTCAGTGTCGGAGGCTTCGTTATGTGGAGCCTCAGTGTGGAGGGCTTCATTATGGGAGGCTTCAGTGTGTGAAGCTTTATAATGGGAGGCCTCAGTGTGGAGAAACTTCATTATGCAAGGCCTCAGTTTATCAGGCTTCATTATAGGAGGCTTCATTGTAGGAGCCATCAGAGTGAAAGGCCTCCGTTTGGGAGGCTGCATTATTTGGGGCCTTAGTGTATGTCGTTTCATTATAGGAGTAATCACTATGGGAGGTTTTATTACCGGAGGCCTCAGTGTGAGAGGCTTTATTCATGAAGACCTCATTGTAGGAGGCGTTATTATGGAAAGCCTCAGTATGGGAGGCTTTATTATAGGAAGTTTCAGTTTGAGAGGCTTCATTATGGGATGCTTCCTTAAGGGAAGTCTCTGTGTAGGAGGCTTCATTAAGGAAGGCCTCAGCGTTGGAGGCTTTATTAGGGGAGGCTTCAGTGTAGAAGGCTTAATTGTGTGAGACTTCAGTGTTGAAGGCTCCATTATGTGAGGCCTCAGTGTGAGAGTCTTCATTATGGGAGGCCTCAGTGTATGAACCTTTATTATTGGAGGCCTCAGTTTGGGAGACTTCACTCTATGAGGCTTTAGTTTATCAGGTTTCATTATGGGAGGCTTCATTGTGGGAGTCATCATATTGGGAGGTCTCCGTGTGGGAGGTTTCATCATGAAGGGCCTCAGAATGGTACGTTTCATTATGGGAGGACTCAGTGTGGAAGGCTTCTTTACAGGAGGCCTCAATATGGGAAGCTTTATTATGGAAGGACTCATTGTAGGAGACTTTACAATGGGAGGACTCATTGAGGGAGAATTCATCCTGGGACGCTTCAGTGTGAGAGGCTTCAGTGTGGGAAGCTTCAGTGTGTGAGGCTTCATCGACGGAAGCATCAGTATGGAAGGCTTCAATACGGAGGCCTCTGTTTGGAAGACATCATTACGGGAGGCCTCATTGTGGGATGTAAGACATCATTTCGGGAGGCCTCATTGTGGGATGGAAGACATCATTACGGGAGGCCTCATTGTTGGAGGCTTCATTATGGGAGGAATGAGCGTGGGAGGCTTCATTACGGGAGACCTTAGTGTGGGAGGCTATATTATAGAAGGCCTCATTATAGGAGACTTTATTATGGGAGGTCTCAGTGTGGGAAGTTTCATTCTGGGAGGCCTCAGTGTGTGAGGCTTCATTAACGGATGTCTCAGTGTGCTAGGCCTCACTATGGAGGCCTCTGTTTGGAAGGCTTAATTATATGAGGTTTCAGTTGATGTAATAAAGCCTGAGTGTGGGAGGATTCATTAATGGAGGCCTCAGTGTGGAGGGCTTCATTATGGGAGGCCCCAGTTTGGAAAGCTTCATTATAGGAGGCCTCAGTGTAGGAGGCTTCATTATGCGAAGCCTCAGTGTAGAAAGCTTCATTATGGAAGGCCTCATGTTGGAGTCTTCATTAGGGGAGGCTTCAGTGTAGGAGGCATCATTTTGTGAGGCCTCAGTGTCGGAGGTTCCAATATGTGAAGCCTCTGTGTGGGAGGCTTCATTGTGAAAGGCCTACGTTTATCATGCATCATTATGGGTGGCTGCATTGTAGGGGTTATCATAGTGGGAGGTCTCCGTGTGGGAGGTTTCATTATGTGGAGCCTTAGAATTGTACGTTTCATTATTGCAGGACAGCGCGGGAGACTTCATTACCGGGAGCCTCAGTGTAGGAGGTTTTATTATGGAAGGTCTCCTTGTAGGAGGCTTTATTATGGGAAGACTCTGTGTGGGAGGCTTCATTCTGGGAGGCTTAATTCTGGGAGGCTTCAGTGTGGGAGGCTTCAGTATGAGAGGCTTCAGAGTGGGATACTTCATTGACGGAGGCCTCAGTTTGTAGTGCATCATTTTGGAAGGCGTCAGTCTGGGAGGCTTCATTATGGGAGGACTCAGTGTGGGAGGCTTTATTCTGGAAGACCTTATTGTAGGAGGCTTTATTATAGGAAGATTCAGTTTGAGAGCCTTCATTATGGGATGCTTCCTTAAGGGAAATCTCAGTGTAGGAGGATTCATTAAGGAAGGCCTCAGTGCTGGAGGCTTCATTAGGGGAGGCTTCAGGGTAAAATGCTTAATTTTGTGAGACTTCAGTGTTGAAGGCTCCATTATATGAGGCCTCAGTGTAGAACCTTTGTCATTGGAGGACTCAGTTTGGGAGACTTCACCCTATGAGGCCTTAATTAATCAGCCTTCATTATGGGAGGCTTCATTGTGGGAGTCATCATATTGGGAGGTCTCTGTGTGGGAGGTTTCATCATGAGGAGCCTTAGAATGGGACGCTTCATTAAGGGAGGTCTCAGTGTAAAAGGTTTCATTACGGGAGGCCTCAATGTGGGAAGCTTTATTTTGGAAGGACTCATTGTAGGAGGCTTTATTATGGGAGGACTCACTGTGGGAGGCTCCATCCTGGGAGGCTTCAGTTTGAGAAGCTTCAGTATGGGAAGCTTCAATATGGGCTTCATTAATGGAGGCCTCAGTATGGGAGACTTCATTACAGAGGCCTCAGTTTGAACGACATCATTACGGGAGGCCTCATTGTGGGAGGCTTCATTATGGGAGGACTGAGCATGGTAGGCTTCATTACGGGAAGCCTTAGAGTGGGATGCTATATTATGGAAGGCCTCATTATAGGAGGCTTTATTATGGGAGGACTCAGCGTGGGAAGTTTCATTCTGGGAGACCTCAGTGTGTGAGGCTTCATTAGCGGAGGTCTCAGTGTGTGAGACTTCATTAACGGATGTCTCAGTGTGCTAGGCTTCATAATGGAAGCCTCTGTTTGGAAGGCTTCATTATGTGAGGCTTCAGTCGATGTAATGAAGCCTCGTTGAGGGAGGCTTCATCATCAGTGTGGGAGGATTCATTAATGGAGGCCTCAATGTGGAAGCCTCCATTATGGGAGGCTTCAGTGTAGGACGCTTCATTATGCGAGGCATCAGTGTGGGAGGCTTCATTATGAGGGGTCTTCGTGTGGGAAACTGCATTATGGGAGGCCTCAATCTGGGTGGCTATATTTTCAAAAGCCTCAGTGTGGGAGGCTTTATTTTGGAGAGATTCAGTTTGCTTCATTATGGGAGGCTTTATTTTGGAAAGATTCAGTTTGCTTCATTATAGGAGGCTTTCGTGTGGGAGGTTTCCTTAAGGAAAGCTTCAGTGTATAAGGCTTCATTATGGAAGGCCTCAGTGTTAGAGTCTTCATTAGGGGTGGCTTCAGTGTAGGAGGCTTCATTTTGTGAGGCCTCAGTGACGGAGGCTCCATTATATGAAGCCTCTGTGTGGGTGGCTTCATTATGGGAGGCCTTCGTTTATCAGGCTTCATTATAGGTGGCTGCATTGTAGGGGTCATCATAGTGGAAGGTGCCCGTGTGGGATGTTTCATTATGTGGAGCCTTAGAATTGGACGTTTCATTATTGCAGGACAGCGTGGGAGACTTCATTAAAGGAGGCCTCAGTGTGGGAGGTTTTATTATGGAAGGCCTCATTGTATGAGGCTTTATTATGGGAAGACTCCGTGTGGGAGGCTTCATTCTGGTAGGCTTCAGTGTGGGAGGCTTCAGTATGAGAGGCTTCAGTGTGGGAGGCTTCATTGTCGGAGGCCTGAGTTTGTAGGGCATCATTTTAAGAGGAATCAGTGTGGGAGGCTTCATTATGGGAGGACTCAACGTGAGAGGCCTCATTACGGGAGGCCTCAGTGTGGGAGGCTTTCTTATGGAATGCCTCATTGTAGGAGGCTATATTATGGGAGGACTCAGTGTGGGAGGCTTCAGTATGGGAAACCTCAGTGTAGGAGGCTACATTAACGGAGGCCTCGGTGTGGTAGGCTACATTATGGAGACATGTGTTTGGAAGGCTTCATTACGTGAGGCCTCAGCGTAGGAGGCTTCATTCAATGAAGCCTCAGTGTAGGAGACCACTATATGAAGACTCAGTGTAGGAGGATTCATTAATGGAGACCTCAGTGTGGAGGGCTTCATTATAGTGACCTCAATTTTGAAAGCTTCATTATGGGAGTCTTAGGTGTAGGAGGCTTCATTATGCGAAGCCTCAGTGTGGGAATCTTCATTATGGGAAGATTTAGTGTGGGAGGCTGCACTGTGGGAGGCCTCACTCTGGGAGGCTATATTATGGAAGGCCTCAGTGTGGGAAGCTTTATTATGGGAAAATTAAGTTTGAAATGCTTCATTATGGGAGGCTTTAGTGTGGGAAGCTTTCTTAAGGGAAGCCTCAGTGTAGGAGGCTTCATTATGGAAGACTTCAGTGTTGGAGGCTTTATAAGGGAAGGTTTCAGTGTAGGACGCTTCATTGTAAGGCCTCATTGTCGGAGGCTCAGTTATGTGAAACTTCAGTGTGGGAGGCCTCATTATGAGAGGCTTCAATGTATTAACCTAAATTATGGGAGGCCTCGGTGTGGAAGACTTCACTCTGTGAGGCCTTAGTTTATCAGGCTTCATTATGGGAGGCCTCAATCGTTGAGGTATTAGATTATCAGGCTTCATTATGGGAGGCTTCATTGTGGGAGTCATCATAGTGGGAGATCTTCATGTGGGAGGTTTCTTTATGGGAGGCCTTAGAATGGAACGTTCCATTATGGGAGGACTCAGTGTGAGAGCCTTCATTACGGGAGGCCTCAGTGTGAGAGGCTTTATTATGGAAGGCATCATTGTAGGAGGCTTTACTATTGGAAGACTCAGTGTGGGACGCTTCATTCTTGGAAGCTTCAGTGTGAGAGGCTTTAGTATAGGAAACTTCAGTGTGGGAGGCTTCATTAACGGATGCCTCAGTATGGGAAACTTCATTATAAAGGCCTCAGTTTGGAAAGCGTCATTGTGGGAGGCATCAGTGTAGGAGGCTTCATTATGGGAGGACTCAGCGTGAGAGGATTCATTACGGTAGGCCTCAGTGTAGGAGGCTTTATTATGGAAGACCTCATTGTAGGAGACTTTATTATGGGGAGGACTCAGTGATGGAGGCTTCATTCTGAGAGGCATCAGTATGGGAGGCCTCACTATGGGAAGCATCAGTGTGGGAGGCATCAGTTTGGGAGGCTTCACTATGGGAAGCATCAGTGGGAGGCTTCATTATTGGAGGGCACAGTGTGGTAGGATTCATCATGGAGGCCTCCGTTTAGAAAGCTTCATTATATGAGGCTTTCGTTTATGTAATGAAGCCTCAGTGCAGAATGCTTCATAATATGAAGCCTCAGTTTGGTAGGATTCATTAATGGAGGCCTGAGTGTGGGAGGCTTCATTATGGAAGGCCCCAGTTTCGAAATCTTCGTTAGTGGAGGTTTCGGTGTAGGAGGTTTCATTATGCGAAGCCTCAGAGTGGTAGGCTTCATTATGAGAGGCCGTAATGTGGAAGGCTGCATTATGGGAGGCCTCACTCTAGGAGGTTATGTTATGGAAGGCCTCAGTTTGGGAGGCTTTATTATGAGAAGATTCAGTTTGGGAGGATTCATTATGGGAGACTTTAGTGTGGGAGGCTTCCTTAGGAGGGCTTTATCAAGTAAGGCCTCAGTGCTAGAGGCTTCACTAGGGGAGGCTTCAGTGTAGGAGGATTCATTATGTGGGACCTTAGTGTCGGAGGCTCCATTATGTGAAGCCTCTCTGTGGTTGGCTTCATTATGGGAGGATTCAGTGTATGAACCTATATTAGGGAAACCCTCAGTGTTTGAGACTTCACTCTGTAAGGCCATAGTTTATCAGGCTTCATTATGGGAGGCTCATTGTGGGAGTCATGATAGTGGGAGGTGTCCATGTGAGGGGTTTTATGATGAGAGGCCTTAGAATGGGACGTTTCATTATGACAGGACTATGTGTGGAGGGCTTCATTAATTGAGGCCTCAATGTGGGAGGCTTTATTTTGGGACGACTCAGTGTTTGAGGCTTTATTCTGGGAGACCTCATTGTGGAAGGCTTCAGTATGGGAAGCCTAAGTGTGGGAGGTTTTATTAACGGAGGCCTCAGTGTGGGAGGCTTCATTATGGAGGCCTCTGCTTGGAAGATTTCATTATGGGAGGCCTCAGTTTGGGATGCTTCGGCTTCAGTATATGAAGGCTCAGTGTGGGAAGCTTCCTTAATGGAGGCCTCTGTTGGGGAGGCTTCATTATAGGAGGCATCAGTTCGGAAAGCTTCATTATGGGAGGCCACAGTATAGGAGGCTTCATTATGCGAAGCCTTTAGTGTGGGAGGCTTCATCGTGGGAGGCCTTAGTGTGGGAGGCTGCATTATTTGAAGCCTCACTCTGGGAAGCTACGTTGTGGGAGGCCTCAGTGTGGGAGGATTTGTTATGGGAAGATTTAGTTTGGGAGGCTTCATTATAGGAGGCTCTAGTGTGGGAGGCTTCCTTAAAGGAAGCCTTACTGTACCGGGTTTCATTGTGTGAGGCCTCAGTGTAGGAGGATCCATTATGTGAAGCGTCTATGTGGGAGGCTTCCTTATGGGATGCTTCAGTGTATGAACCTATATTTTGGAAGGCGTCAGTGTTTGAGACTTCACTCTGTGAGGCCTTAGTTTATCAGGCTTCATTATGGGAGACTTCACTTTGTGAGGACTTAGTTTATCATTTTGGAGGCCTCTAATTGGAAGGCTTCATTATGGGTGGCCTCAGTGTAAGAGGCTTCAGTATGTGAAGACTCAGTGTGGGAAGCTTCATTGATGGAGGCCTTTGTGTTTTGTGGCTTCATTATGGGAGGCCTCAGTGTAACAGGCTTCATTATACAAAGCCTCAGTGTGGAAGGCATCATTATCGGAGGACTAAGTGTGGGAGTCTGCATTGTGGGAGGCTTCTTTATGAGAAGCTACATTGTGGGAGGCCTCAGTGTATGAACCTATATCATGGGAGCCCTCAGTGTGGGAGACTTCACTCTGTGAGGTTTTAGTTTATCAGGCTTCATTATGGGAGGCTCATTGTGGAAGTCATGATAGTGGGAGGTCTCCGTGTGAGAGGTTTCGTGTGAGGGGCCTTAGAATGGGACGTTTCATTATGATAGGATTAAGTGTAGAAGACTTCATTACGGGAGGCCTCAATGTGGGAGGCTTTATTATGGAAGGAATCATTGTAGGAGGCTTTATTATGGGGGACTCACTGTGAGAGGCCTCATTCTGTGAGGCTTCAGTGTAAAAGGGTTCAATATGGGAAGCTTTAGTGTGGGAGGCTTCAATAACGGAGTCCTTAGTATGGGAGGTTTCATCATGGAGACCTCAGTTTGGAAGGCATCATTATGGGAGGCTTCAGTCTGGAAGGTTTCATTATGGAGGACTCAACATGGGAGGCATCATTACGGAAAGCTTCAGTGTGGGAGGCTTTATAATGGAAGGCCTAATTGTAGAAGACTTTATTATAGGAATACTCAGTGTGGGAAGCTTCATTTTGGGAGGCCTCAGTGTGGGAGGCTTCATTAACGGAGGCCTCAGTGTGCTATTATGGAGGCCTCTGTTTGAAAGGCTTCATTATGTGAAGCCTTAGTTCATATAATGATGCTTCAGTGTAGGAGGCTTCATTACATGAAGACTCAGTGTAGGAGGATTCATGAATGGAGGCCTCAATGTGGGAGGCTTCATTATGCGAGGCCCCAGTTTAGAAAGCTTCATTATGGGAGGCTTTGGAATAGGATGCATCGTTATCTGAATTCTCAGTTTGCGAGGCTTCACTATGAGGGGCCTTCGTGTGGGAGGAGGCATTATGGGAGGCCTTACTCTGGGAGGCTATATTATGGAAGGCCTCAGTGTGGGAGGCTTTATTATGAGAAGATTCAGTTTAGGAGGCTTCATTATGTGAGGCTTTAGTGTAATAGGCTTCCTTATGGAAGACCTTAGTGTAGGAGACTTCATTATGGAAGGCCTCAGTGTTGGAGGCTTTAGTGTAAGAGGCTTCCTTATGGAAGACCTCAGTGTAGGAGGATTCATTATGGAAGGCCTCAGTGTTGGAGGCTTCATTAGGGGACGCTTCAGTACAGTAGGCTTCATTTTGTGAGGCCTCAGAGTCGGAGGCTCCATTTTGTGAAGCCTCTGTGTGGGAAACTTCATTATGGGAGGCCTCAGTATATGAACCTATATCATGGGAGGCCTCAGTGTGGGAGACTTCACTCTGTGAGGCCTTAGTGTATCAGATTTCATTATGGAAGGCTTCACTCTTTGAGGTCTTAGTTTATCAAGTTTCATTATCGTTGGCTTCATTGTGGATGTCCTCATAGTGGGAGGTCTCCGTGTGGGAGGTTTCATTATATGAGGCCTTAGAATGGGACGTTTTATTATGGGAGGACTAAGTGCGGGAGGCTTCATTACGGGAGGCCTCAATGTGGGAGGCTTACCATGGATGACCTCATTGTAAGAGGCTTTATCATGAGAGGACTCTGTGTGTGAGGCTTCATTCTGAGAGACTTCAATGTAGAAGGCTTCAGTATTGGAGGCTTCAGTGTGAGAGTTTTCATTAACGGAAACCTCAGTGTGGGTAGTTTCATTATGAAGGCCTCAGTTTGGAAGCCATCATTATGGGATGCCTCAGTGTGGGAGGCTTCATTATGGGAGGACTCAGCGTGGACAGCTTTTATCACGGGAGACCTCAGTGTGGGAGAATTCATTATTGAAGGATTCATTGTAGGAGGCTTTATTATGGGAGAACTCTGTGTGGGAGGCTTCATTCTGGTAGGCCTCATTGTGGGAGGGTTCAGTATGGGAAGCCCAGTGTGGGTGGCTTTATTATGGGAGGACTCAGCGTGGGAGGCTTTGTTATGAGAGGCCTCAGTGTGGGAGAATTTACTATGGAAGGCTTCATTGTAGGAAGCTTTATTATGGCAGGGCTCAGTGTGGTAGGACTCATTCTGTTAGGCCTCATTCTGGGAGGCTTCAGTATGGGAAGTCTCAGTGTGGTAGAATTCATGTACTGAAGCCCCAGTGTGGAAGCTTCATTATATGAAGAATCAGTGTGGGAGAATTTATCAATGGAGGTCTCATTGTGGTAGGCTTCATTATAGGAGGCCTAATTTTAGAAAACTTCCTTATGATAGCCCTCAGTGTAGGAGGGTTAATTACGCGAAGCCTCATTTTGGGAGTCTTCATTATGGGAGTCCTTAGTGTGGGAGGCTACATTATGAAAGACCTCAGTATGGGAGGCTTTATTATGGGGAGATTCAGTTTGGAAGGCTTCATTATGGGAGGCACCATTATGGGAGGCTTTAGTGTGGGAGGCTACCTTAAATTAAGCCTAAGTGTAGGAGGGTTCAATATAGAAGGGGCTTCATTAGGTGAGGCTTCAGTGCAGGAAGCTTAATTGTGTGAGGTCTCATTGTCGGAGGCTCCATTATGTGAAGCCTCAGTGTGGGAGGCTTCATTATGAAAGGCTTTAGTGTATTAAGCTAAATTATGGGAGGCCTCAGTGTGGGAGATTTCACTTTGTGAGGCCTTAGTTTATCAGGCTTCATTATGGGAGGCTTCACTATGTGTGGCCTTAGTTTATCAAGCTTCATTATGGGAGGCTTCATTGTAGGGGTCGTCATAGTGAGAGGTCTACGTGTGGGAGGTTTCATAATGTGGGTCCTTAGAATGAGAAGTTTCATTATGGGAGGATTCAGTGTGGTAGGCTTCATTACCAAAGGCCTCGGTGTGGGAAGATTTATCATGGAAGACCTCATTGTAGGAGGGTTCATTATGGAAAACCTCAGTGTTTGGAGGCTTCATTAGGGTCGGCTTCAGTGTAGGAGGCTTATTGTGTGAGGTCTCAGTGTCGAAGGCTCCATTATGTGAATCTTCAGTGTGGGAATGCTTCATTATGGGAGTCTTCAGTGTATGAACCTTTATTATTGGAGGCCTCAGTGTGGGAGGCTTCACTCTGTGAGGCGCAAATTTATGAAGGTTTATTATGAGAGGCTTCATTGTGGGAGTCATCATAGTGGGATGTCTCAGTGTGGGAGACTTTATAATGAGGGTCCTGAGAATGGGACGTTTCATTTGGGAGGACTCAGTGTGGAAGGTTTCATTATGTGAGGACATGGTGTGGGAGGCTTTATTATGGGTGGCCTCAGTGTGGGAGGCTTCATTATGGGAAGGCTCAGTGTGGGAGCTTCATTAACGGAGGCCTCAGTGGGGGAAGCTTCATTATGGGAGTCCTCATTTTGGAAGGGTTCATTATGGGAGGCCTCAGTATGGGAGGTTTCTTTAAGGGAAGCGTCAGTGTAGGAAGCTTCATTATGGGAAGCTTCACAGTGGGAGGTTGCATTATGGGAGGCGTCACTGTTGGAGGCTATATCATGGGAGGCTTCAGTGTGGGAGGCTTCATTAAGGGAGGCCTCAGTGTACGGGGCGTCATTATGAAAAGCCTTAGTGTGAGAGGCTTTAATATGGGAGATTTCAGTGTGGGAAGCTTCATTATCTGAAGCCTCTATGTGGGAGGCATCATTAAGAGAGGCCTTAGTGTGAAAGGCTTCTTTATGGGAGTCCTCACTGTTGGAGGCTTCATTATGGGAGGACTTAGTTTAGGAGGATTCATTATCGAAGGCTTCATTAAAGGAGACCTCAGTTTGGGAGGCTTCAAAATGGTAGGCATCAGTGTGGGAGACTTCATTATGGAAAGCCTTAGTGAAGG
>JAUUDY010612201.1:258-12772 GCA_032361765.1 Panulirus inflatus | reverse complement strand
AATATTTATCCACTTAAACAGATATTGAAATAACTGGAAACAATGTAAGTAAAGCAGAAGACCAGTGGCAAATGTATACATGCATAGCAACAAACTGAAGGAAGTGTAGAAATATACATAAGCAATAAACTGAAGGAATTAGAGAAAATATTCTAAGGTGTTTCTGGACACTCCTTGCAAGAGATAACACTGATAGTGAGATGTCACCTTTATTGAGGCTTTGATATCATCATCAGATTAAAAGGAATACAGCACTATTAAGAGCCCTTGAGCCCCAGGGGATCTCACTTTTCCATGATCCCACATGGTGTGCGGCATTGAAGCTGCAGGAACCCTAGGTTTACATGTTTAACTAATTAAGTATCAGAACTGAAAAAATTCTGTTAATAAAAGACTCTGAATAATTAGATCTTGTAGAATATCTCTGAGTATATCAAGAAAGCACGAAAAAAGAAAATGTGAATGTTAAAGAGTCAGTCAAAAAAGATGGGGATACTTAATGATGTTTTTGCCCAATGAAATGATAAACCTAGGAGGATTAAATATAGAAACTTTGAAAAGAAGATTAGACAAATAGCTGTAAACAGTTTCAGATGTTCCAAGATTAACAGTTATGTAATGTGGCCAGTAGCAGAGAATAATAGTACTGGTGATGAGAAACAAGCAATATATGAGGCATTCGTAACATGCAAGCCCTTATTGATAAACATGAAGGTTTTAAACAGGTCTCTTCTGTATTTTTTCTTTTCCATTGAGGGTAGATTTATAGCTTATAATCTATTCCTTTAATTCATTACAGTCATATCGGGAACTATCTTTGCTGACCTTTTCTATTAGATCTTTATATTTTAGTGAATACAGAGACCAAATATGATTGTATACTGTGTTAGGCTCAATATTTTCTATAAATAGTTTTATTGACTTTTGATTTATTTATATATTTAGTGATTCCTTATCTTAGTATATCAGATCTTAAGAGTGAATGGTAATTTTCCGTGGAAAGCTTTTTTTTTATAATGTACTATAAAAAAGTTGATATCCAGTATATTCCAATACAGAACCAGAGGAGGATGTCTGTTCTCTTCCTAGTTCTGCTGGCGACTGCACCGACTTTGAGGAACGTTGGTTCTTTGACATGTTACATAACCAGTGTAAATCCTTTGTGTATGGTGGATGTGGTGGTAATTACAATAACTTTGTCACTCTTCAAGAATGTGAAAATTACTGTGGCAACAAAAGAGAGATTGAAGATGAAGACTTTAAGCAAGGTTAGCCTGTCTAAATAATTTGTTAAAGATATGAGATTGAATTCAGCTAGAATTAATGTTTTCTATGAAAATCTAGGCATGTTATAGATATTGAAGGATTTTTTGTGAATTGTTTTATACTTGAATTTGGTACACTTTCACCAGAATATTTTGAAGTGTTTAATGAAACTTTCCAGTGCAGAATGTAAGTGCTAAAATCCTGTATTAGAATCTTAGGGTTCAGAAAATGGAAATACAAGTATTATTCTGAATACAGTCTTGGATAAGATAATGAAAAAAGTTAATACCTTAGATGATAGAATCTGTCCGTGAAGTATTATGAAGTAACCTCCTTTATTGTTTTACAGAATATTGCTTCCTAGAACACAACCAAGGAACATGTGGAGACTATCATGCACATTGGTACTATGATAGTGGAAATGGCGCATGTAAACAATTTTTGTACGGTGGTTGTGATGGAAATGAAAACCGCTTTTCATCACGAGAGGAATGTGAAAATAAATGTGGTGATGCTATTGGTAAGGTTCTTTGGAGTGTTAACTTTGCTTTAATGATTTATTATATTCATGGTTAAGACATCAATCAAAATATACTTAAAGGTAGTTCAGTATTTGTTGATATGAAAACATGGTTCGGGAGGATGCAACAGGGGGAAAGGGAGAGTTTATGGAATGAATAAAGAATATAAGAAGTAAAAGTGGAATATTGATAGAGGCATTTAGTTTACATATAGTAGAAAAAGCATTGAAAATAGCCTTAGACAGTGATTTGCTGGAATGAAAGAATGAAATTTAGTACTTTGTTTTTTAGAATATACTGTACATGATTGTAATGGTAAAGTAGCACAAATAATTGTGATATTGAATTATGTTGAGAGTAACTGGAGGATGATTAATGTAGTAAAAATGTGTGAAGGTTATGTAATGTGAAGAAGTCACTGGAATAGTGCATGGATGTAAGTCTTTTAGAATGGTATGGTTGTGTAAATTGATTGGATTTGGTTCACTTAACAGACAGTTAAAGAGTGAATGTAAGGCCACTGTTTGTCTGTCTGTTCCTGATGTCACCTCACTAGGGCAGGAAATGATGACAGGTATTGAAAGAGGTTGTACCTGGAACTTAACCTGCCTCATAACTTCATAGAACATTCCACCATTTGACCAAGGAACTTAATACAGATGTTTTTGATTCCAGTGTTTCCTCTCATTCTTTATTTCACTCCCAATTATGCATGCTGCTCAGAAGATAATACAAGTGTTTCATAGATCATTTTTCTAGCTATTTATTGCAGCCATTTTTCTGCTTCAGGTAGTTTTCTTTTTCAGTCCAGAGTAGATTGAATGCTGTATATCAGAATATCTTAACATCGTCTTAGCCTTATTTTTGTCTTTAGGTATCACCATCATTACTGTGTATCAGCTCTTAGATTATAATGGAAATTCTCCAAATTCACCTTACTTTTTCAGATATTTGTGAGCTTCCCCTGGTAGTTGGAGTATGCAGCGGAAGTTTCCGTCAGTACTACTATGACAGTTCAACTGATGAATGTTATGAATTTGATTATGGAGGTTGTCAAGGAAACAAAAACAGGTAAGCTGATGCCTTAATGGTTTAGAAAGTACCCTAAACTGAAATGCAGAAATGTTGTTGGATGAATTGTGTTTTGAGGTGATTTGGCAGAATATAATGTTTTGCCTGGAGTCTCTAGACAGATAGATCAGAGACTCTTGTTTTATGATAATATCAGGATATGTTTTAGATCAGAGATTCTTGTTTTATGGTAATATCAGAATATCTTTATAACAAAAGTATGACACTTATTGATGAGGTGTGCTTTAGCCATTCAGTCATATGTAAAGGATGAATTACAAAAGACTGACTAAGAGGATTATAAAAAAAAGTGCCAGATCATAGTTGTTGGGAAAGATATGATAGAGTAGAGAGTTCCAAAGTTTCAAGGTGGGGATAAAGAAACAGTTGTCAAAACGGCCCACCTTTGAGTTGCCTATGGCCACACAGTAATTATGTGACACAGCAGCTCTTTTTGTGTGTATTTCAGAATTATTCCAAGAAGGTATGGATGGTATGGTTAGTAATCAAAGGAATGTCTTAGTGTCAGTTTGTTGAATGCAAGCTGAGACGGATGTCATATAAGAGATTAATAATGGCTATAACGCTAAAAAGCTGTGAAAGAAGATTATTGATAATTGCTTCATGCTGATGGTTTCATCAGTTATTTATTGGCATTGACTATGAAATCACTGGCATTGACATAAATAAATACTTTGCAGTATATGTGCTATTTTCTTGTGTTACAGATTTGATTCTATTCGTCTGTGTCAGCAGAGATGTAAGAAATCTCAGGGCTTCCTAACTACAGTTTCTCCTGACACATACCCTGAGAGAGATGATACAGTAGTTGAAGGTAAGATACTAAATGACTAACTGTTATCCCAAATTAATCCACATTGTTTTACAAGTAATTAAGCCATCGTCACGCTTGATGTTATCCTTGAGGATAGGACAAATATTTATCTGCACGTTTCAGGTGAATAAAAGAGGCAGGAGCTGGAAGCTAGAAATCTCCTCCTGTACTTTCACTTTTTGAGTGAAGATTTTTTTGTGAAAGCCCTTTTTTAACTTTCTATTCATCCCATACATCCATAGCATCTTCAGTGAGGCATCTCTGATAACCTTATCGCATGCTTTCTCTGGATCTTTAAATACTAGGTACAAAACTTTTTCTATCTCCAAGTATTTATATAAAATTCTTCAAGGCAAGCACCTGATCATTGTGCCCAGTACTTCTCCAGAAACCTTACTGCTCCTTCCCAATTAGCTGACCTATGCACACCATCTGCTTAGTCACTACTCTTCCTTACGCTTATCAGTATGCTTAGCAGTCAAACATATATTTTTGTACACCTTGTCTTTACACGAAGGACTATATATAAGACTTCATCAGTCCTTAGACACATCATCTTGGGCCTTGTATCTATCAGACAGCTTGACTAACAAGTCAACAGCACCATCAACTCCATTCTTGAGAAACTCGCTCACTGCAGTTCTATCTCCACTCCTGATACCTCACCATATTTCATTATATGCAAGGCATTCACCACTGCCTTCAATTTTTTTTTCACTGTTTTTTATGCTAAAACTTTCTCATTTGTCTGCCTTGTCCCAAACTTGCTATGTCTGCCTCCCTGTCATCTAATACACTTAATAGTTTTCAAAATGCTCTCTCCATCACCTTTTCATATCTTAATTTTCTGTTATAACTCCTGTTGTTAGTTGGTAGGCATGAGCCAGCACTTCAGTGGTTGTCAAGTTGCACTCCTCTGATTCAGGCAGCTGCCTTTACTTTTAGCTTCACCAACATGTGGACTACTGGCATTCTGTCCACAAACATACAATCTCTCCTTGTCACACACAATACTTGACAACACTTAACTCGCACAGCTCATTCTTCGTAACTAGATTTTTCATGTTGTGAGTGCTGTTTGCTAGCCCTTCCTTTTGGCAAAATGGTAGGAACAATAGATAGAAGTAGTAGATAGGAACATTTAAGAAGGAGTATTATGTAAAAATTATAATCAGGAACATTAGAAAAGGAGCATTAGGTAGTAGTAGTCAGTAGGAACATTAGGTAGGACTCTCTGCAAATGCTATGCTAGACTTACCCCCTGCCAGTAGTTTGTTAGAGATGAGGCACTGAAGGCTAAGAAGCGGCACTGGAGTTCGCTAGTTATGGAGACTATATTGTCATGGCCAATCCCTTGAGGGAATTCCAGAAGGGAACAGGTGTCAAAGATATAGATTCTCCTCCCACTATTCCCTTCTTCCAAAGCATAATCTTGTTCTCTGAAGTTCTCAGATACATTTTGCCCCTGTCTCTCATGTATATCCTCTTCAGAGTCCAGCAGTGTGATACTTGATTGCTTCTGATCTTTTCATTCATGTCCTGGCCTTTATGTAACTGGGGTCTTTGACTTAAGATGTATGTTTGAAGAAATTGTTACCTTCAGTGTTGCTGGACAGTCCATTTGACAAAGCTATATAGAAAGTTTTCCCTTATCATATTTACAGAAAATGGATGAAGCTAGATTTGTGCTGTTCACAATCCCCCAGACTACCCTTGTCTACCCAGAGGTCAACATAAAAATGAGTTTTAATTATGTGAAAGCTCCCAAAAATCCATGGCAAAGATCATTTTATGCTTGTATTTCCAGTAGATGAATAGTCATTTACTGTGCCTTTTAAAACAAAAGAAGAAGGTAAGGAAACAAAACCTTCATCAGCAAGTGAAAATAGCTAGATTAGTGAGAGCAGACAAAGGTTGATGTCTTGTTCCAGAATTGTGTATGAAAATCAGAAAACTAAAGGTTAGTACTTTTTGAAGGAATGGATAATAGTGTGGTATGGGCATGTAAAAGAATCACTGTTGAAAAAATGAATCACTGCTGAAAGATGTTAGAACAGGACAGTGTGAGGAAATTTATATGACATTTCATCTTGAGGAAATATGAGATATGTTGCAGTTTTGGTGCTCAGAGTTGCTACATAAGCTACACTTCAACATGGTGTGAAATAGCTAATAACATATAGATATGCCAAAATCATTGATTTTATTATAAGGCATCTGAAAAGTCTCGTTACACATTTCTTTCAGCTCCACATATAGATTTGCCAGAGGTGTGTAGAGAGCCTGTGGATTCTGGACATTGCCGAGCATCCATTCCCAATTGGTACTATGACCATCAGCAAGATCGTTGTATTGGCTTCTCATATGGAGGCTGTGGAGGCAATGCTAATAGATTCCAGTCTGTTGAGCTTTGTGAGCGTCAGTGTGGCAGATACCGAAACCAAGGTAAGCCTGTGTTCGTGTTCAGGAGAAGGATATAAAACAAGGAGAGGGATCTTAGTAAATTCATTTATAAGATTATTATACTTTAGGAAAGTTAAAGTCTAGAATCAGTGACTTTTTACTTAGAATGTAAGGCATTATGAAAAAAATTAATTTGGGCCATTGAAGTTGGACAGTATATAGGACTAGACATTATACTTCAGTGAGGTATACTTGATAAGAAAGTCTTTAAACAGATGTGGAAACACATTGAGCCAACTCTTATTTCAGACGAGTTTCTGTTACCAGACAGTCTCTTCTTGCATCTAGAAGTGAGAGTTTTATGTAAATTAGTAAGTCTTGAGTGCATGTGGACTTTGGATACAAATATTGAAAAGGTGAAGAATGAAAATATATGGAAAAGATGCAGGATTTAAGTTAGAATGTTTAATGTAGTTGATATGAGGTGTTGAGGTGACTCAAGATGTTGGGGATTTTGTCTGATGATGGATGCGTAGAGATATTAAAGGCTTTTGAAAGAGTATGCAGGGATAACATTAAAGAATGTGTGAATGGCTTTTGTCTGCAACTGGAGCCTCCAACATCAAAAAATGAATAATAGAGAGAGTTGTGGCTTAAAAGTTCTTGCATGACATTGCTTGCACAATTAAGCACATGGTAGGAAATGTTATTGAAGTTAAATCATTTAATTGTGAATGTTTTCAGATGTTTGTAACCTTCAGCGAAATTCAGGACCTTGCAGTGAGTCATTCCGTAAATGGTACCATGACCCTTATGCACGTCGTTGCAAGCCTTTCGTGTATAGTGGCTGTGAAGGGAATGGGAATCGTTTCTCAACAGAGCAGGAATGTGAAGCAGAATGTATCTACCATGATGCTATTTTGCCAGGTGGCAATAACACCCAAGAAGCAAACACCAGTAAGAGCTTATAATTTGTGTTCCTGTGTTGCTTTTCTTAATTTTCATAGATAACATTATCGCATGAATATTTTAATTTTGTCATGAAAATAACAAATTAGTGAAGTTCCCGCATGTGGTACAGTGCTCTTAACAGCAACAGTTCCTTCCTTTATGTTGTATAGCATAGCTGATAATACATTTATCTAAATCAAAAGTGTTCTGCTCAGGCAATTCAATGTTTGGAACATTGTCGAGTACTTGCTTTAAGGGTGCTTGGTAATAGCATACCTGCCAAGTACAGTAATTTAGGCATAGACAGTCTAAATATGACTCCCAATTACGCTTTATAATGCTGCATTGAAACACTAGTGCTCACCACCAAAATACAGTGGAGGATCTAGTTTGATTTGATTTTACCTTTTAACAAATGCATTCTTGAGTATTAATCTCGCAACATTTCCCCAGTTTGGTGATCATTTGTTATATGGAAAAGCTATGCACTAACCACCTTTTTCCTTACTAGTGATATGCGAAATGGATGTGGATGCTGGACCTTGTTTTGATGGCTTCAAGCGATGGTATTTCAACAAAGAGCATGGCTCATGTGTTGCATTTGTATATGGTGGATGCGGTGGAAATCGAAACCGCTTTAAGAAATTTAATACTTGCACCCAGTTCTGTGCTGCTGCCATCGAAAAGTACCGAGGATGTAAGTCTTGGCTATAGCATACGCTGCAATCTTGATATTTGCTTTGTAGAAGCTTTGCATATTACATAGAATTATTCTTTGTTACTGTCTTCATTTTACTTGTTTGAGCATGAATGTGCCTGTCTGTTCAACCCAACAATATGAAATATTAATCTCCTGTTCTACACAGGGTAAGCATTCATATATTACCTCTGCCACATACAACCAACACTTCACATTTTCCCTTATTAAATGATGAGATCAGCCATAGCACATATAATCCTAATCTCTAATCTAGCATCGTTCCTACTTTTATCCCCTTCTGTTTGGTTGCTCAGGTAACTTCCTGTCAGATGACCCGCGAAATCTATCCATGTTCATTGAAACTCCGCACTTCATCATGTACTCTTATTTTTTAATGTTTTTTTCTTTTTAGGGAAATCACACCATTCCACCACAGACCTATCATTAAAGGTGTAGTTTTTACTATACCTTACCTTCTTGTTCTTGTATTTACTTCTAGATTCCTCATGTACATACACAAACCCTGAAATAGCTGTCATTTTACTTAACTCTTGCCCTTATTTGACTAACAGAATGGCATTATCTGAAATAAAACTTTCTGAATTATGAAGTTGCTCAAGTTTCATACATTATCCCAGAATAATGCATGTGGGAATATTTTTTCTCTTTCATACCTGTACATCAGATCCTGCCTCACCAAGACAGACAAGGAAGGCATAAAAGTAAAATCCTTGCTTAGCTTCTTCCTCTGTTCCCTCCAACCTGTTTTAATTTGTTTTAGTTGCCTTCCAAAAAATGTAAGAGATGTGTTGGCTGTATTCTTCTACCCCATCTATATGGAATGTGTAAAGATTTGTAGTGATGATATTGTTTTATCCCTGGAGTTAAGAGAGAATGAGTACTACCTTCATATCTTCTGTATGTCATACAAGGTGAATTAAGGAGTGGTAGTGGGGGCTAGAAATCAAACCCTCCCGTGTTATTACTTTCTGTTAGGAGCAAAGGATGGAGCCAAGTAAGGATATTTCCTTTAAGGCTAAATCTTTTGCTCCTGATGCCACCTTGCTAATTTAGGAAATGGTGAACATTTACATATGGAAAAATGATTTTTTGGAGAAAATCATGCTTGAAATAGATTTATTCAGTACAGGATTAAAGTTATCAGAGTACGCTCTGTAAGCAAAGTGGTTTTGTTAGATAGAAATTGGAGAACACCTGGGTTGAATGAGAGGTTGCTTTGATGCTGTGTGGATAAAAATGTTGAAGGCAAATGTGAATAAGAACTAAGACACTTTTCCAAAGTGAGATGGATTGTCATAGTGCATTGTCATTCTGGATGGAGAACAATTTTAAGAGAAGCAGATGAGTTTAGGTAATGGGATTGATGATCACTTTGGATGTCATGGTGAAAGCTGAAGTTGAGAGCAGTCATTAAGGAAAAACAATTAGAACTCCACTGAAAACTGGTGATTGAGACTGTATGAAGTATGCAAGGAGCTCTGATGCAACGGATGTCAAATCATAGTTTTTGTAGTTTAGAATGTATAGAAAATAGGAGCAAGAGAGAGGAATTACTTACAAACATTGATTTAAATCCAGGGTATTGATAAAGTTATTGAAGATATGAAAAGGATGAAAATAATGTGAAGAATTCATCTGAGAGATGCACAGGTGAAATCCTTTAAAGATAGTATAACCAAGTACAACACATGATACTCGGTACATTGGTCAAAAGGTTACACTTGTTAAATACCTGGCATAGGCTTAGATGTGTGTGTGTGTGTATGTGTGTGTGTGTGTGTGTGTGTGTGTGTGTGTTTGCATACATACATAGGAGTAAAGACATGGTACATATATACAAGGTTAAGAGATGGGGCAATACAGGTGTACAAATTCTCTTCCCCAAACACACAAACAGTAAGCACTATTGAAGAAATGGACAGATGCAGTAGGTGAACTGTATAGAGGTAAAGGATATTTGGTGAAGATGCCGGACTAGTGGATTTTAATCACATGAAAGGAAGTGTTATGTGTGAAAGTGGTGGTGTAAATGAAGACTCTAGTCTCACTTGAGAAATCAACTTCACATACACACTGCAAATTAAGAAGCGCATATATTATGTGAGCTGATTGAGAGGCTGTATGTACTTTATGCACCCTGATGTATGTGAGAATGGAAGATAAAATATATGGATGGACACAAACTGTGGTTGATAGATAACCAATTATGCAAATTAAATGTGTACAGAAGCCTTAATTTTGCATATCTTAGACTGGAATGGATATTTTTCCCAAGCATGATTTTTTTTGTTTGCATATCATGTGACTTATGTTTAACCATCTTGTCTCTTAGTCATGCTCCACTTTTCAAAATGACTTATTAGTAAGTTTGCTCCTATGCTGTTTTCATGCTCCTTTATTGGCAGTTGATTGATATATGATTTTGATGTCTTTTTTAACTTTTTCAATCTCGGTTGTTTCTTTATATGTATTTTGGCAGTTGTGTCTACTTCATCAGAGCCATCAGGCCTCACGCAACCTGTTACAACAGACCAGTGTCAAGATTCTTTAATTGCATGTCAACTACTACAGGTTTGTACTTTTTCTTTACATGAATTATTATTTGCATATTAGTTCTAATCATTGATGTAGGCAGCACATAAATTATATTATTATTAGCATATTACTCTAATAATTTGTGGGAGCACCACATAAATTATATTATTTTTAGCATATTGGCTCTAATCATTCACAGAGGCAGCACAATGACAAAGTATAAGATGATCAGGAAGAATTTAGTCTTTGTGGTGTTTCTTTTATTATCACTTGATATTTTGCACACACTGCAGTGCCAGTGTGAAGGAACTGTTTAACTGTTCCTGCTTTTGTAATGAACAAGGGTCACACAACCTCATTTCTGGCAGAAGGATGGGGTCTTCATTTTAGCTAAGCAGTGTTTGACGATTTCCTCACAATTGTAATACACAGTTCACTGTTGTCTGCCATGGTTAGGACCAGACCTTGATAAAGGATTTATATGGAAACTTGATGGTAAGATTAGGGTATAAACAGTTCAAGTTATTTATGTATTTTTTATTTTTTTATTGTTTCCTTTTACCTCCTGCCATTATCTGTTATCTACTTCTGTTTTGCCTTTGGTATACACCGGCTGAAATGGTTATAATTCAGTAGTAAATGTCCCTGTAGTTGCTTTTGGGTTATAACCTCTTGAATGTCTAATAGTCAGTAACTAAGGTGTTTTTGGAAGACTTTTTGTGCATTGATCTGCATTGCTTGTGGGAAAAGCTGTAGATGATATAGAAGATAAGATACATATTAAACACTGTAGTACCCACTATGATTTTCCATCAGTGTCCATATGGAATACAAAGAAGAGTTGACCATGCTGGCTGTGACAGCTGCACATGTTACGATCCATGTGAACATGTTCAGTGCAATGATGGCACTCAGTGTGCTATCGATGTTCTTCCTGCAGGAGGGAACCTTGGGGGATCCAACTACCAAGCCATATGTAGAGAAGGTGAGTTTTAAGAGGTCCTCTCTCTGAGTAGTACATAATGATAACATTAATCATTCTTTATAATTGATTATTATTGAAGTATTGCCTTTTAAATAGGTAATGAACAATTGTTTATTGTAACAGCTGTGTAGCGCAGTAGATATTTTGGGGTAGCTTTGTCTATCCTCATCATCATCCATCTGTTTTCGTACCATCCATTATCAGGAGTCACACTATGGATTATTGAAGATGCCTTTGACCTGATCCTTAAGGATTAGGTCAACATTATTACACTCACTGAGTGGCATAAGATCCATAACTTTGTTTTCAATTTTTCCAGATTTATGCCTTATGAAATGGTTTAGAAAATGAAATGCAAGAAAGGGGGTGGGTTTCCAACCCCCCACTTGCTCCACCTTAAGTCATGTTCTGCGACATGCAGGGAATATGGAGTTAGATACTTTTTCCCCTACCTCAGGGATATTACACATTACAGCTAGAGAAAGGATGTGATTCAATGTGGCCTTTCTTTGTCTGTTTTTGGCACTACCTCGCTAATGTGGGAAATGGTGATCAATTATGGAAAAAGATGGTTTAACCTGGACCTTGATCTGGCTCATAATTTGAAAAATGTTCACCTTCATCCATGAAAATTGATACAAATGTTTTTATTTTTTTAAGTAATATTTCCACCCATTCATATCTCACTCCTAGTATGCTGCAATGCAGGTGACAGGTTTTCCATGGCACTGACTTAGTGTAGCTGATGAAAGTTTTGCAATCATGTCTAAATGGAGATGTTCTGAATCTTGACCCAAAGTTTTTTTTGCCTTACAGTGAGGATATCCAAAAATAGTTTTTAATGATATTCATTGTTCAGATTCATTTGTGAATTTTAATCTTTACATGTTGACTATTCAGATGATTTAAAAGTGAGAATGTGGCTAAAGTAATGATTTCAATTCGGGAGGACAGTAAATGTTATGGAAAGGCAAAAAAGTATTACTTAAGGTTGGAACAAAGTGGATGCTCTTGTCAAAATGTCCAGTTCCAACGTTAGATTTCTCTATTGTGCCATGGCTCTCATATGCTGTTAAAGTTCAGATGTTATCGATTGTCTGTTTTTTTTATTTCATCAATGCACATATAAATGGTGTAATCATGGGCGTGTAGAAAAGTGTTGAAATGTGATGGAATATGGCTATATACCTAACTGTTTATATCCTTATCTGCATATCATCTCTACA
>JAUUDY010612091.1:3998-17452 GCA_032361765.1 Panulirus inflatus | reverse complement strand
ACTGGTAATACATGCAATTCTTGTCAAAACTATTTCTAAAAAGCAAACATCATATATAATCATTTTAACTGGTGAGAAATGAACTCAAATAAATTGGAAGCTTACCGATCACAATACTTCCTTTTACGGTTAGGAGGGGTGCTGGTAGGAGAGAAATGACCAGTTCCACCCCTTCTAATAGGTGATCCACCACTGCGATATCGAGAAGCCTCACCTAGCAGTGAAGAAGAACTCCTTTATTACTTTATTTCTTTATTACTTTATTTCTTTTGGAATAGTAAAAATGGGAGGGGAAGGTTTCTAACCCCCTAACTCCCTCCCCTTTTAGTCGCCTTTTACGACACTCAGGGAATTCGTGGAAAGTATTCTTTCCACTATCCCCAGGGATAACCTATAAACATATATAACATAAAAAAAAACATTCTACCTTTAATAATTTCTTTCTTTCATCCATGTTTTTTATTTCCTGCATGAGTAAGGTAGCTCCTAGAATAGATATATATTTATACATCCAAGTATATAAAAACTGTCTCAATAATACTGTAATAAAAGATATGCTTTTACTACCAAGCTGAAAAAATACTTTGAGCAACTTTATGGAGAATTCAAAGACAGAGTTTGTCAAAAGTAAAGTTTCTGAAGGCAGGAAGAGTAGATCTGACAAGCTTTTCAGCACATACAAACTCCAATGCATTATAAGAGTCATTCCAAATTGCTCTTCACATTACTCAGTGCAAATAGTCACACATCAAACAATGGACACTGGATACTGCAAAATTAGTTTTCAGTAGACCTCAAGCTAAGAAATCTGAATGAGTCAGGATATTCTAGATCATGTGATAACATAAAGAATGAAAGCAGATCTTATGCATTAAAACTAATTGATTCTACTAATGTCTCATCATGTTCACAACTGACTGTCTTCATCTGCTATATGAATAAAGGCAGCTCAAAAATTTTTCTTCTCATCAGAAGTCAAAAGTATTTTCCAAAAGCATGGTTTGCAATGGGTACTTCTAATTGGAGTGTAAACTAATGGAGCAACTGCAATGCTTGGTTTTCACTCATGGTTTCAAGTCTGCGTTTAGCAATTTGTGTTGGACACCATGTTAAAAACTTAACAAAGCTTGACCAAACTACACCGTATTTTACTCTCTTTAGTGTTGAAATACATTTCCACAAGGTACATACACCCTCTCATCTTCTACTTACCCTATCTCCCCAAGACACTTCCTGATGATTCTGCATCCAGTACTGAATTTTTCACATAGATTAGTGACCTATACACATACTGACATATCTTAAAACTATCAT
This sequence comes from Panulirus inflatus, assembly GCA_032361765.1. Lineage (NCBI taxonomy): Eukaryota > Metazoa > Arthropoda > Malacostraca > Decapoda > Palinuridae > Panulirus > Panulirus inflatus. The sequence goes on along the minus strand of JAUUDY010612091.1, from coordinate 16,138 downwards.
ATTCCAATAAAAAAGGGTGGCAATCCATGTTTTGATCAAGTGAAAAGTCATGGACGTACCAGTGAAAAGAACAGTTTCATCCCTAAACTGTGTATCATATTACTAACCATGCTTGTTTCAACTATTAGTTCAAAGCATGAACATACCGTAAACCCTCGATTTAATGGATTAATTGGGGGAGGGGGTTTCCATTAATGCCGGAAGTCCATTAATTTGAGAATGTAATCTATGGGCTATTTTTTAATACAATATACAGTTCTCATGCTTTCTTTCAACCCCTCTATCACTTGATGCCATTTTGAATAATAAGGATAGCAAAATTATTTAAAAATAAAGTCACAATTCTCTATATACAACCTGACTGCAAGGTAGCTTGAGGCAGACTGAGACTGACACAAAGAGAGTATACCCCACACTAATAAAAATAAGTGTGAAATAAAATGCGCATAGTGCAGCATTTGAGACGTTCTAAATTCTTAAATTCTGAATCTTGTAAATTATTAATCAATGTATTATTATTATTATATACCAGGTCTCTTAACTCTGAACTCTGTTAAATTGAGGGTTTACTGTATATTTAAACTATTCAAGCTGAAAATGCAAGCCTTCTTAATAATCCCTAAGTTAGTCATTCACATGCTCAAACTACATCAGTATACTGCATTCATATCAATATCTATTTCCTGGCATTTTACTTTCCTAACTATGCAATGTTCAAAGAAAAAACACCACAGTAAGAAAGCCATGTAATCTAAAATGAAATTTTTTTCCAATATAATCAAGAAATGAATAAACAACACAAACCTCCTGTGACTGACTTGGATGGTGATTCTCCCTCACTGGTTCCACGGTTTTTAATGTTTTTCTTTGCAACAGCCACAAGCATAGCTGCTCGGGATCCTGCATACTTTGCAATTCCCTTCTTCTTTTGTCTCTCTGGAGTGCTAACAGCTAAGTTTAATCTTGACTTAGGGGGCTTCTCTGGTGACAGTTCTTCCTCCCACTCTCTTGCTGTAAGTCTGGTACCCAAATTTGTTTTTTCAATGTATTTAAAACTAACACTTTCCAAATCTTTCTCACTGACTTTTACCAACTCAGAAACTTTATCTTTTTCTGTGTCTTTAGCACCAAAATTTTCTAAATCTTTGACACCTACTTTTACTGATTTTTTTACCTTTCCAAAAGCCTCTAGAGCTTCTTTGTCTAAAGTATCAACATACCTTTCCTTACCATCATTAAATCTGTTTTCAAAATCCTTTAAACCAAACTCTCCAGAAGCCTTTGCATTAACCTGACAATCCTTTAAACACAATTCCTCTAAATTTTCATCATCACATTTCTCCAACTCCCTTTCAATTGATTTTTCCATGTGCTTTTTTACACATCTCACGGATGTGCTCTCTAACTTATCAAAATCGTTTGTCTTCTCTGAGTTCTGACCAATCTTTCTTGCAATCTCCTTATCTTTCTCAATTCCTGTCATACATTCATCATCCCTTATGTTTCCAGTTTTGTTCATACTGTCATTTAACTCTTTGTAACTACTTTTTCTACTAACTTCATTCAAGTGTTCATCTACTACCTGACCACATTCAAATGAACTAGACTCATCTGATGTTTTCTCAGCCTGATCCTTTGTTGCCAACTGGCACTTTGCTGCCTTAGATGGAGTGGGCACTTCCTCTGCCATATTCTTTCGTGAATAATCATCAGAGACCTGATTTTTACCAGTGTTTATTTTATCACAAACCCCACCATTACCGGTACTTTCCAAATCTTTACTTATTTTAGCAATCTTTAAAGGCTCATTTAGTACAACTACATAATTAATGTTATCTCCTGCATCTTTGTCACCAGGTGATGCCACTTCTTGATCTTTACTCAGTCTGACAAAAGAATCCACTACGTGAACATTCTTGCTAGGAGATCCACAGAACTTCCTGGGAAATTGCCTTGTGGGAGATATCTTTTCAGATTCTTGTGCCAGTTCATTCCTAGTTTCTTTTATCATTTTTCCTGACTTTTGTCCACTAAATACCTGCTGGTTTGCCCCACCAGCAACATTATCAGTGTCAGCTGCTATACTAACAGATTCTTCTACATCTGATGAACTAGAAGACTCTTCTTCACCATGAGCATATTCATCTATATCACTGTCATTTTCAGACAGTGAATCAGTAATTTCCTCCATCTCTGGTAATGTACTGCAATCTTCAAAATTCTCACTAAACTCCTTGTTGGGTATTCTTTGGTCATCCCTATTAAACATATCTGTTATTTTCTTTTGTACTGATCTTTTAACAGGCATGCTGTTTAGGGGTACTGGTAAAGTCTCTGTTTTAGGAACATTATCATCTACATAAGACACCACTATGGATTCCTGCGATCTTATTCTCTTCTTTGAGCTTGAAGCACCAGGTGGTGTCATAGGCTCTGGCATGTCTCTATTAGGAGCAACAATCTTACGTCCAAATCTAGTAACTTTGGGTGGGGTGGATTGCGATGTCACGCTATTAGGACGATCAGCATTACCTTGGCTGTCTGTAATATTCTGAGAATTTTTGCATAACAGCTCAGCAGGGAATTTGGCAACCTTTTTAACATGCCTTCCTGAAAAGTCTTCTCCATCCCTTTGTTGCTTTGGAGGTTCTTTGTTTTTTCTCTGACTACTTACTTGTTTTCCCATTTCCTGTTCTTTAACCTTTTCTTCAAGTATTACCACAGAATCATCACTTGAATTTTGCTTCTCTGTTAATGAATGGTGATTCTTGTCTCCAGTCCTTTTTCTTTTGTCAGGGAGAGCACTTATCGTGTCATTTTCCTCTGTCAAACTGCATTTTCTTTTAGCTTTACTGTACTTTGGGGAACCCTCCTTTGCGACTGCTTCTCTATCACTGTCTTCCTCTACACATCTGTCTCTCAGAGCAGGCACTGGAGACTCTCTGCTGCCATGGCCAAAAACAGATCTATGAGAATTAAGTTCCTCAACTACTTGAGAATTGGGTATTTCTTCTTCAGAATCTGTGTCTAATATTTGTTTAGTATTCATATGTTTAATCATCACAGCTTCATCTGTTAGTTTTACTTCTGGAATTTTTTTCATTAACTTGTCATCCCTAATTACACTTGGTGAGACAGCAACTTCCTTGAAACTTATTCTTTGTTCCTTCATCTGCTTTGATGATGCATGAGAGGAGTCAATTTTGCCTGTATTTACAATATCCTTATTTGACAAAGCTGTTCCTTTCAAGCTTCTACGCACATCATTTACAGTTTTTTTTACAGGTGTCTGCATCTTTCTTCGATTAGGTTCAAGTGGCGTGAATGTTTGAGACGAATCTTCAGCAATACTATCATTCAAAGATTTTTGTAACATAAGGGAGGTTTTCCTTAATTCCTCATTCAAATCCTCATCAGTGTAATCGCTATCTCCATTACCATATCTTCTTGTGATGGAATCTTTTTTCTTTTTACCAGAATAAGTTCTAATATTATCAGCCTTTATGGTAAGTTCCTCCTTCTCACTTTTATCATTAACATTTTTCATTTCTTCATCAATACATTTATCAATTTCCTTTGATTGTGTGTCCACCTTTTTTTCATTAGGTACATCTAGAACATGAGAACCTTTATGTTTTACTTTGTTTTTTAATTTTGTAACCTTCACACCTTCAGTATTTTCAGATATTTCAGCCGTATGAGAACGTTCCTCATCATCAGAACTGACTGAAAGATTCCTTCTTTTCAATTCAAAATGTTCTGCTTCACAAGCCTCTTGATCCTGTTTCTTTTTCGTTTGTTCAGTTCTGTCCCCTACAGACAAACTTTTTGTATCTACATTTTTACTTGCCAAGCCTTTTCCTGGCTTCTTTCTTTGACTTTCAACTTGCAATTCTTTAAATAATTCATCCTCCACATCTTCATGTTCAGTCTCTTTACTTTCTGAGGAAAATTTTCCACTAAATGATAGTTCCTGCACACCCAAATCATCATTACTGGTATTTCTTGTCTCTGACCTGAAGGTTTTAACAATGTCCTCGGGGTCAATGATACGATTCTGAACTTTATCTTCCTCTTTCAAAAGACTGCCTACTGGCTCTTCACTGGCTGACCTGCTGGAGAAATGATTATGCTTATAAAATATATCACATAAAGCATATTAAATACTAAACTATCTTTAAAAAAACATGCATTCATATATCAGAGTCTCAGGAATTGCTTAAAAGTAAAGAATTGAGTAAATTTCTTACTCTTCAAAGGAGCTTTGGGAGGCAAACTGCGATGGAAGCATATCTTGTGAGATGGCTTGTGAAAGTTCTGAGTAAAGTGCTGGGATGTCACACCTTCGTTCAGCCATGCGTTCAATCTGATGCTCTGTTAGGACTCTTTTCTTGAGTTTAGGAGACATAACTTTCACAAATTCCTGCCACAAGAAATTCAGTTGTTTCTAACATTAGTTTCTATATCAGCTACTTAATTTTTAAGATGCAAATTGCAAAAGCAATGGTCAATTACAAGCCCCTAAAAGATATTCAGGTAACTGGTAGTGAATCTTAGAAAATACTATACACCACTTAGAACCCCCACTCATTCTCCATTAAAGAAAATGAATTACTTACGACACCTTTATCCCTTAACCTATAAATTCATTTTGTGTGGTTCAAAAAAAGATGTAATTTGTTTCTGAGTTTTAAAATATTTACATACAGGCAAAGTAACACAATTTATTTTTGCATAAATTATCATTTCACATGTAACATTTTCAAAGAAGCTGTTTCCAATATACTGAGGCATTTTGTGCAATAAAGGAGCAATAAAAGATTTAATAAACTCTGGTGCTAATATCTAACTATAACTGAAACTTTCAGTACCTTTTGTATAGTTAAAGAATATGTTCACAAATGGGAAGAAATAAGACAACTAGTCAGAGTGATTGCGAGGTTGGCTTGACTTTAATGCACCCTGTAAACAGCAATGGAAGCAATATCGAAGTTGGAGCTTGTCTCTTTAATGGACAAGAATTCATCACTGTTATCACAACTAGATTCTTCAATATTTTTCTAATCATAACTCTCATGGTCAACATCACTCATAATTTTGTGAAATAAAGTGTAGAAACAGATTATGAAGAAGCTACAGGTGCTACTCTTGTGCAAGCCCTCTCATGTGGCTGGGTCTGGTTATCATCTGCTGAGGATAGTATAATGTTACGCTTGCTGCCATTTGTGCTTGAAATTACAAGGCAAAGAAAGAAAAAGAGGCAAATGGTTAAAAAGAAAATAAAAATAAAAACTGACCTCATCTCTCATGTCTTCTATATTCATCTTGATCTTTTTTTTCTCTTTGGTAGCCATACTGTCATGACTAATACTACTGGACTTTGAAGTATCAGCTTTTGGAGACCTGAGGTTTGCAGTATCTTGAGGTTTACCTTCACTTTCAGCTTCACGCATAAATGAGCTGGCAGCTTGGCGGGCTAGAAATTAAAATAGAGTGAATCCCATGATGACATAGCTATGCAAAGCCTATGGCATGTTTTAATGGTGACAGCTATCATACAGTTGTTCGAGGTATATGGGAAAAAGGTGGACTGTGAGAGAGAGAGAGAGAGAGAGAGGCTGATTCACCGAATATACTCTCAAGAACTATGAATATTAGGTAATTCACTGAATATACTCTCAAGAACTATGAATATTAGGTAGTCAATAAGGTGCACTGAATGTATATTCTGCATGCCAGTAGACTAGTGTCAAAGCCTCATCTAAAGACTCGGGATGATGTGCAAAGCAAATATTCCTGAAGCACTGCAATAACAAGGAAAACCTGTTCATATGATCACCATACATGTAAGCTGATCTGAAAGGCTGTATGCATATGATCTATACAAGGAAGATGAGAAGTGGGTTTACAATAACAAGCAGATGAATGATTTCTTTACAAAATGAGGTCAAGTTTACCATATCTTAAACTCTATAAAAAGGTAGCCAATTATAAGAGATGTGCTTTTTGGGAATGGTGGTCTACAACGTTTTACATTTCTATGCCAATGTGTGCTTTTTGGGAATGGTGGTCTACAACGTTTTACATTTCTATGCCAATGTTAAAATATCTACCTGACTTATTGTACCATCAATAGTCTACCTAGAGGTAAGAGTTTGTATGCAAGGACAATCACTTACAGTACTTATAATACTTTAAAGAAATAAATAGTATGATGCACTGAAAATCTTATAATCACAGTATCAATTTACCTGGAATGTTTTCTTTTGGGCTGAGATTCAAAGATTCCTCTGTCTTGTCATGCAGATCAATCAAACTTGCTGGAGGGAGACCACATTCCTTCAGAAGCTCAAAAAGAGTAGATGGTATGTTGAATCTTGTAGATGAAAAGGAGCTCTTCCAGAGACTGTAGGCTTCCAGTTTAATGTTTTTGTTACTTGATCTTAGGGCTACTATAAACAGTGGTACAAGTTTGGTGAGTTGATCTCCAGTGTGTGTCTTTCCAAAGTGTTCATCTATTAATGTACAAAAACTTTTGAACATGGATATGAACTTCTTTTCAACATCATAACTAAATCTAGCTGCAGGATTGACTTGCAATGACTCAGACAGTGGACCCACCACATGTGCTACCAAGAAAACTACCAATTTTGTTTGATGGACACCCCTGAAGACATTGGTAATGGCATCACAAAGCTTTGAAGCAACATGCTGCCGTTCATTTGATACCATATGCAAAACTCTTCTTAGGAGGATTCCAAAAAGTTCAATGCAAGATGCTAGATTGTGAAGAGGATGAGGTTTCTTTTTGGGTTTTGCTGGACTATGAAACACTGTAAAGAAAAATAAATATTAATATACCAGAAAAAAAAAGACAAAAGACAAACATAATAAGCACATTACCAATATGATTTCAAATGATGCAGATGTCATGAAGTGATATGCTAGGATTACAGTAGCTTACAAGATCTAAATAGACACCAAAGTTGATCTCAAATAAGGTTGATGAAATCACACTTGAGCAAATGTAATGTGGATGGGACAAAGCAAAAGATGGCCACAATATGACAATCATCTAGCAGGAATATACTTCAGGAATCTGATTGTCAGAAAGACTTGGAATTCAACATTGTCCCCCACCTCTTCAGTGGTCTCGTATTAGATCAGTAATAGAAATACACTGTATGCTGGATTTAGAATAGCCTTCCAGGACAGGTTCATGGAGAAACACAGCAAGCTATTCAAATGCTACAAAAGGCCACAATTAGAAAATCTTCTCAAGTTTGGTTACCACACCTTAAGAAGCACAAGAGCTAACAGAGAAGATCCAAAGGATGGCAATAAAGCTGGCACCAGAAATGAGAAAGCTAAGTTACAGGGAACGGCTGGAGGCTTTTAAATTTACCCATACTGGGAGAAAGAAGAGTGAAGGGTGATCTGATCACAACTTTTAAGGACAACAGTGAGTGTTCCAATTACATAAATATAAATTTGTTAAATGTGTCTTGTAAGTTGTTTGGATGAACAGAGCATGAGACTGGGGAAGAACAATTTGGTTTCTTGAGCAGGAAAGGATGTCTGGATCAGGTGTTTGCTTATAATAGTGTGAAAAATACTAAAAAAAAAAAACTGAAGTATTTATACATGACAGATATGGATGTGGAAAAAGGATGATGGAGATCCCTTGTGGTACGTGTCACAAATATATGGAGTGGGAGGAAAGCCACTATAAGCAGTGAGGAAATTTTATCAACTGAGTAAGGCATGAATGAAGCCTATTCTTCGTCTGCTGCTGGAACTACCTTGCTGCCCTGGGAAATGGCCAACAATATGAAGGAAAGAAGAGAAATATATCTTTTAATACTTGTTTGCCATTTTCCAGATTCTATATACCTAAAAAAATTCCTCAAAATGACTTCTGAAGCCTACAATAAAATACCTGTGAATAGAAAGTAACATTATTACCTCTTTCACTAATCCTTAACATATATTTGAGTTTACTTTCTAATACAGCACTTAGTATTCAAAAAGGGAATAATCTGGCACACTTCTGGTTCAGTCCATAACTTACATTTCGGTATAATCTTGCCTAGCTCTGAATATCTCAGCTTCTCTGTCAAAATTGCCAATACATCAGCCATCAAACGATATGCAGCAGCATGTATGTCAGGTGGTGCTGTTAATTTCTCATTGCAAATATTAACTAAATTATGGGCGACATACTCCACCTCGCTGTTGGGTTCTGTAGAGGTTAATGGAGTTAGGTCTATGAACCTGACCCATAGTTCATTCCAGTTTGTGGATATATGCTGTGGAAGAGATTAATGAGTTACTTCTAAATCATACTAATAACACATTTTGCCATCTCCATTATTTAACAAAATATCTTAATACTTTCAATGCACTTTAACTTTTCACATCATGAACTATACATGGAAGAGTGCGTATAACTTGTTTGAGTGACCACATACAGTCAGTAACAAATGACTTATACAGAGGTTTATCAATTAAAGTTTAAATGTCATGAAAATCTTAGCTTAATACTACACTACCCATTGTACTATACTATTCACTGTATCATTAGATTTCAGGGATATTTTCCAAAAGTTATCAATTCTCCATGAAAATTAAGGAAATCACATCTTCAAAACTCTTCTTAACTTAAAATTTCCAAAGTTAACATATCTGGCATAAAAATTTCTAAAAAATAACATTAGCAAGCAAAATATAAATCCTTAACAAGAAAAGATGTAAAATCTGTTGATAGGATATGGAGATCTTCGAGTATGGGCTTCTGAAAAGTAAAGCAGGGGTAAGTTTATAGTTTCTACTTGGAGGATGGTAGTTGCTTTTATGGTGATTAGGTGGAAGGGGCTAAGTGATACAATGGTAGTTGCTTTTATGGTGATTAGGTGGAAGGGGCCAAGTGATACAAAGACAATCTTAGTTCCCTCAACCTTTCCAATAACCCTCACTCCACTCCATTCCATTATACAACCAGTTAAACCCCTTATCACCATGTTTTTCAGTGTTTCCAATAAGTATCATTTGCATCACCCATGATATGGCAACTGCTGCTGTCAGATAATTCAAAGGGTGACAAAGACAGGTCTTGTGTCTATTCTCAATAAACTTCACTCCACCCAATTCACATGATGCCTTTAGTGCTATTATCCCATCTTTTGCTTAGTTTTCACTGAATAACATCTGTATTTCCTGTGATAAGGCAACAGATACTTTAGGTGGTGATATAGTCATGCCTAGCATCTTTCCCTCTACCTCTCACTATCCCCAACTCCATCCTAACCCATCAGTGGTACCTCAAGCCCTCATCACAATCTTTTTCGGTACTTCACATCATCAAACTGATGCAGGTTTATGAAGATTATAATATGTTTGCATGTGTATGGTGCATACATATACGGGTGCATATGAATATTTATTTGAACAAGAAAACATTATTTTGCCCCACTTCTGTGGCATAGCTATACAAAAATACCTTACTTACTTGGTAGATATGGTTTTCTGCAGAGCTCAGTGCATCAACAGACTGTATGAGGGGGAACAGAAGAACACTGTAGATGCAGCTCCAGTCATGTTCACTGCCATCTCCCTGGTCAATCATCTGTGTCTGTTAACATATATTGTCTTATTACAAATGTCACTGGGTATAAAGAAAAAAATTTACTGAAAAGAAATAAAGTTTTGATGAAGCTACAATGTGACATCAATTTTACCAAAAAAGAGGACCTGAACAAATATCCCTCACCCATATCAAATCTACAGTATTCTTTACCTACTGTATCTAGTTTCGATGTTTGAAGAAAGGTGATTAAAAACTTCCAAAACATTTACCTCTTCAATATGTTCTATGAGTTGGCTGACAACTGAAGACCATAATCGTACAAGTACACTGGGATGATCTGGACACAATACAGGAGCAGCATGAGCCAACTCCTTCATTACTGACTGTAAGAACCAGAGCTTCCCAACTGAAGGTTTGCCATTTGCCAGTACAGCCAACCACAATGTGAAAAACCTGCAATGTATATCACTATCAATTCTTCGCATAAAATGTGAAGGCAAATATAGGTACTGATGGACTATCCTATTAACATTCTTTCATATAAAAAATTCCAGTTTGTCCATCATAATTACATAATCAACATAATGGACAAGGTAAACAAACTCAAGATATAACAATCAATACGTACCCCTCCCCAACAGTGGAAAAGTGAAGAAGAGAGGGTCTACATAGCTGATGTATTAGATGGTTGCTCAAAGTTCCATTCATCATGTCTCTCATTGTCTTGTCAGTTGTTATATGATACTGTCGGGAGTTTAAAACAGTCTTTGGTAGCGCTAAGTTCCCTACAATAACCATTTCAAGGAACTTGAAAGTAAACTGACTTTGAGAGTCTCCTGGACAGCACTGCCTCTCTAAAGAAGAAATAGTATTGAATAATTCCTTTACTGGTTCTACACAGTCTTTTTTATTTGTGTCAAGGGTAATAATCACTCTTAGATGAGCAAGGACGGACTGGAACAGGAATACTCCAAGAAGGTACTGCTTACGTTCTTGGGAATTAAGGCTTTGCACAGCTTCGCTTGTACAATTCAACAGTAACTGATGATAACGAATAAACATTGTTGGGGTCGTCATGACAGGCTCTTCCAACACTGGTATGGTGAAAACATATGTTTGAAGACCTGCAATATCAACTCCCTTAGAAAGTATCTGGGCTAAAATTTCTGCACATGTAACATGTAAACCAGAAAACTTTCTTCCTGGTGATGCTGCGGCACCTGACATAATTAGATTCCTTTCAGCTAAACCAACACCTGTTCCACCTGTAGATGAAGCACATCCAAAACAAAATCTTAGCAATGGTACCACAACCAGATCAAAATTTACCGCCGCTTTCTTGCCAAGTTTGCGGACAAGATGCCACCATGCTAGTAGTTTTGCATGAGCAATATCCTCTGTTTTAGCATTATTAGCTTTCAAGGGAGCAAGCAGCAGCTTCAGTCTCTTGGAATGTGAGAGAACACTGTTATCTAGAGAGAAATTGTCAATTAGTGCTTCCCAACACTTAAAAGCATCAACTCTGATCTCTGGCTTGTAGCTCTTAAATCCTTTTTCAACAACTTCCAAAAGACCATTAATGAGTGAAGTACCTGGGTGAAGTTCCTTTCCAAGCATTTTCACAATAATTCTCCATTCCTTCAATATGTCAATGCACTCTTCACCCACCAAATGATTCATCTGCTTACAATGGTGGGTCTTCAAGTCTGGTATAATCATTTTTAATATTTCCAATTTCTCATCATTATTCGCTTTTTCTAATATAATTTTTCCAGCATTAACGGTAGCAAATGCAGCTGCACGGACTCTTCCAGCATCATGAAACATATAACCAAATACATTTGGAAACCAATTTTGTGCAGCTTGACCCATTTCATCTGGAACTACTGTCAAAAGAGATTTGATAACTTGAAGAGCTTCATGAACTACAACTGTTGAGGTATCATGGCCTTTAATAATACCAATGACTGTTGAAACGATCTCCTCGTTTTTTGTTACATATACATTTTTATTCAGTCTACTCTTTGCTAGACTCCACAGACTTCTATTAAGGACTTTCTTTTCTTTTGTTTCTTTAATAGCTTTTATCAAGATTTCTAGGATTTCAATCTCATTCTCTGGGTTAATAAGACTAAGGAAACTCTCATTTGCTAAAAGACACCCACATACTCCTGCAGCTTCATAACTGATATCACTTGTCTCATTTAACAAGTCTGCTTTTATATTAGCAAGCGTCTTTTGTGTGTCATCCATGGAAGCATAGTCACTCCATACAACATCCTCCGAGTCCGCTGTGCACTTTCTGTAACACAAAAAAACCTTTTCTGTGAACAAGAATTATTTCTGTTGATACATAATTTCATATACATTAACCAACATGCTATAAATGGATGAAAATGCACATATGTCTTAACAAATTTTGTTTTACAATCCACCATTTTTTTTATGTAATTTGGTAAAAACGTGAAATTCACACTTAGGAATTCATTCATTCATCTTTAACCTTGATATTTACAATGTGCAGATCAGATGCATAAAACCTTACGTTTCACTC
>JAUUDY010611874.1:0-17464 GCA_032361765.1 Panulirus inflatus | reverse complement strand
TTCATAAGATAGATAAATCTCAGGTCTCACAAAGATTCATGAATCATATGAATTTCGGGTCTTACAAAGATTCATAAGATAGATGAACCTCAGGACTCCAAAGATTCATAAATCATATGAATCTCAAGTGTCACAGAGATTCATAAGATAGATAAATCTCAGGTCTCACAAAGATTCATGAATCATATGAATTTCGGGTCTTACAAAGATTCATAAATCATATGAATCTCAAGTGTCACAGAGATTCATAAGATAGATCAATCTCAGGTCTTCCATAGGTTCCTAGTAAGATAGTGTCCACGTTCCTCTGACCCACAACAAACCACTGACCTGTCATAATTTCGTGTTATAATATTAAGAGTCATGAGTCCCCCCTGTGTGGTCCATGAGTAGGGTTGAGCTAACTGAGCGGCCCCCAGCCCACAGCCCTCAGCCCAGGACTGCCAGCGGCCGAGCCCTCATGGCCATGAGCTGGGTCGTCATCATCACTGTGGCCGGCATCTACTCCGGCAACCTCACAGCCTGGTTCTCCATCCCCAGGTGAGTCGTGAGTAACCCAGGTGAGTCATGGGAACCTCAGGTGAGTCATTTGTCTTTCAGGTGAGTCATGAGTATTCCAGGTAAATGGAGATCATGGGTGTCCTAACATGGTGATTATGGGTGTCCTAACAAGATCACGTATGTCCTAACAAGATCATAGGTGTCCCTAACATGGAGGTCATGGATGTCCTAAAATGGATATCATGAATGTCCTAACGTGATCATAGGGGTCTTAACATGGTGATCATGGATGTCCTATGTATCATCATAGAAGTCATGGATGTCCTGATATGGTGATCATGGGTGTCCTAACATATCGATTATGGGTGTCCTAAAATGAAGGTCGAGGATGTCCAAACAAGGTGATCATGGGTGTACTAACATGAGGATCATGGATGTCCTAACATGGAGTTCATGGATGTTCTAACAAAGAGATAATGGGTGTCCTAACATGGAGATAACGGAGATCCAACCATGGAGATCATTAGAGTCCTAACATGATCATATATGTCCTAAAATGCAGATAATTGGTGTTCTAATATCCTAAAATGAAAATTATGGGTGTCCTTATATGGAGATCATGGGTGTCCTAACATGGAGATCATGGGTGTCCTAACATGAATGTCATGGATGTCCTAACATGGAGGTCATAGGTGTCCTTACTGGGCGGTCATGGATGTATCAACATGGAGATCATAGGTTTCGTTACAAGGTTATCATGGGTGTCCCAGCATGGAGATCAAGAGTGTCTTTACGGTGTGATCATAGATTTCCTAATATGGAGATCATGGGTTTCCTAACAAGGTTATCATGGGTGGCCTAACGAGATCATTGGTGCCTAACATTGAGATCTTGGGTTTCCTAACGAGGTTATCTGGAGTGTCCTAACATGGAAATCAAGGGTGCCTAACGAGGTTATAATGGGGGCACGAACATGGAGATCATGGGTTTCCTAACGAGGTTATCATGAGTGTTCTAAAATAGAGATCACGGGTTTCCTAACAAGGAATCATGGTGTCTTAACGTAGAGATTATAGGTTCCTAACGAGGTTATCGTGGGTGTCCTAACATGGAGATCATGGGGTTCCTAACGAGGTTATTAGGGGTGTATCAGAATGGAAATCATAAATTCTTAACGAAGTTATCATGGATGTTGTAACATGGAGATCATGGGGTTCCTAACTAGGATGTAATTGGTGTCCTAATATAGAGATCAAGATTTCCTAACCAGTTATCATGGGTGTCCTAACATGGTGATGGGTTCCTAACGAGTTTATCATGGGTGTCCTATTATAGAGGTCATTGGTTTCCTAACGAGGTAATCATGGGTGTCCTGATATGGAGGTCATTTGTTTCCTAACGAGGTTATCATGGTTGTCCTATCATATTCACGGGTTTCCTAACAAGATTATCATATGGCTTCCTAACGAGGCTATCATGGGTGTCCTAACATGGAGATCATGGGTTTCCTTACGAGGTTATCAAGGGTATCCAAACAAGATCATGGGTTTCCTAACGAAGTTATAATGGATGTCCTAATAAGGACATCATGAGATTCCTAATGAGGTTATTTTTTGTCCTATCATGGAGATCATGAGTTCCTAACAAGGTTATCATGTGTGTCTTAACATGGAGATCATAGGTTCCTAACAAGGTTATCATGGGTATCCTATCATGGAGATCATGAGTTTTCTAACGAGGTTATCAGAGGTATCCAAACATGAAGATAATGGGTTCTCTAATGAGGTAATCATGATTGTCCTAACATGGAGATCATAGGTTCCCTAACAAACTTATCATGGATGTCCTATCGTGGAGGTCTTGCGTTCCCTAACAAGGTTATAATGAGTGTCCTGAGATAGAGATTATGGGTTTCCTTACGAGGTTATCATGTGTCCTAACATGGAGATCATGGGTGTCACAACATGAAATCATGGGTTTCCTAACGAGATTATCATGGATGTCCCAACATGGAGAACAGGGGTTCCTAACAAGGCTATCATGGGTGTCCTAACATCGAAATCATGGCTTTGCTAACAAGGTTATCATGGGTTTCCTAGCATGGAGATCATGGGTTCCCAACAAAGCTATCATGGATGTCTGACATGGAGACCATTTGTATCCTAACAAGTTGATAATGGGTATTATAACATGGAGATCATGGGTTTCCTAAATAAGTTATTATGGGTGCCTTAACGGAGATCATGAGTTCCAAACGAGGTTATGATGGGTATCCTAACATGGAGATTGTGGGTTTCCTAACGAGTTTATCATGGGTGTCTAAACATAGAGTTCATGGGATCCTAACGAGGTTATCATGGTGTCCTAGCATATAGATCATGGGTTTCTTAGCGATATCATAATGGGTATCCTAATATGGAGATCATGGGTTTCCTAACGAGGTTATCATGAGTGTCCACACATGGCGATCATGAGTTATCTAAATAGTTTCTCATGGGTGTCTTATCATGGAAGTCATAGGTTTCCTAACGAAATTATGATGGGTACACTAACAAGATCATGAGTTTCCTGACGAGGTGATCATGGGTGTCCTAACATGGAGATCATGACTTTTCTAACGAGGTTATCATGTGTCCTAACATGGAGATCATAGGTTTCCTAACGAGGTTATCATGGGTGTCCTATCACATTCGTGGATTTCCTAGCAAGGCTATTGTGGGTGTCCTAACATGGAGATCATGGGTTACTCTATGAGGTTATCATGGGTATCCAAACAAAATCATCGGGTTCCTAACGAGGTCATCATGGGTGTCGTAAAATGATCATAGGTTGCTAATGAGGTTATCATGGGCATTCTATTATGGAGATCATGAGTTTCCTAACGAGGTTATCATGGGTATTCAAACAAGGAGATCATGGGCTTCCTAACGATTTTATCATGGGCGTTCTATCATGGCGGCCATGTGTTTCCTAACGAGGTTATCATGAGTATCCTGAGATAGAAAGCATGGGTTTCCTTACGAGGTTATCATGCGTCCTAACGTGGAGATCATAGGTTTCCTAACGAATTTATCATGGGTGTCTTAACATGATGATCATGGGTATTATAACATGGAGATCATGGGTTTCCTAACGAGGTTATCATGGGTGTTCCAACATGGAGATCATGGGCTCCTAACGAGGTTATCAAGGGTGTCCTAACATAAGAATCATGGATTTCCTAATAGGGCTATCATCCGTTTCCTAACATGGAGATAATGTCCTAACAAGATTATAGGTTCCTAACGGTTATCAAGGTGTCCTAACATGGAGATCATGGATTTCCTAACGAGTTTAGTACGGTTATCAAGGTGTCCTAACATGGAGATCATGGGTTTCCTAACGAGTTTAGTTATCAAGGTGTCTTAACATGGAGATCATGGGATTCCTAACGAGTTTATCATGGATTTCCTAACATAGTGATCATGGGTATCCTAACATGGAGATAATGGGTTTCCTAACGAGGTTATGTGTCATAACATGGAAATCTTGGGTTTCAAAACAAGGTTATCGTAGGTGTCCTAACCTGATCATGGGTTTTCTAACGAGGCGATGATGGTTGTCCTAACATGGAGATCATGAATTTTCTAACGAAGTTATCATGGGTATCCTATCATGGAAGTCATGGGTTTCCTAACGAGATCATCATGGGTATCCTAAAAGCGATATCATGGGTTTCCAAGCAAGGTGAAAATGGGTGTCCTAACATGAAGATCATAAGTTTTCATTAGTTTTCTAAAGAGGTTTTCATGAGTGTCTTAACATGAAGTTCATGGGTTTCCTAACGACGTTATCAGGTGTGTCCTATCATGATCATGGGTTTCTTAACAAGATTACCATGGGTTTCATAACGAAGCTTTCATTGGTGTCCTAACCTTAAGATCACAGGTTTCCTTACGAGGTTATCATGGGTATACAAACAAGAACATGGGTTTCCTAACGAGGTTATGGTGTCCTAAAAGGGAAACCATGGGTTTCCTAACAAGGTTATCATTTTTGTCCTAACATGGAGTTTATGAGTTCATAGCGATATTTTCATGGATGTCATAACATGAAGATCATGGGTTTCTAAGGTTATCATGGGTATCCTATCATAGAGATCATGAGTTTCCTAACACGGTTATCATGAGTATCCAATCATGGAGACCATGGGTTCCTAACAAGTTTATCATGAGTGTCCGAACATGGAGATCATGGGTTTACTAACGAAATTATCATGGGTGTCCTATCATGGAGGTCATGTGTTTCCTAACGAGGTTATCATGATTGTCCTATGATAGAAAACATGGGTTTCCTTACGAGGTTATCATGTGTCCTAACATGGAGATCATAGGCTTTGCAACAATTATCATAGGTGTCCTAAAGTGGTGATCATGGGTGTCATAACATCATGGGTTTCCTAACGGTTATCATGAGTGTCCTAACACGGAGATCACGGGTTCCTAACCTTGCTATCATGGGTGTCCTAACATGGAGATCATGGGTCCCTAACCTTGCTATAATGGATGTCCTAACATGGAGATCACGGATTTCCTAATAAGGTTATCATGGGCTTCCTGACAGGATATGCTTGCGTTCCGAACGAGGCTATCACGTGTGTTCTAACATGGAGATCATGGATATCCGAAGAAGGTGATTATGGATGGTCTAACATGGAGATCATGGGTTTCCTAACGAGGTTACTCCGGCTGTCCTAACATGTAGATCATGAGTTCCTAACAAGGTTATCATGGTTGTCCTAACATGGAGACCGTGGTTTCCTAACGAGTTTATCTTCAGGTGATCCCAACATGGAGATCATGGGTTCCTAACAAGACTATCATGGGTATCCTAACATGGAGATCATGAGTTTCCTAACAAGGCTATCATGAGTGTCCTAATATGGAGATCATGGGTTTCCTAACGAGTTTGTCATGGGTGTCCTATCATGGAGATCATGGTTTTCCTGATGCGGTGATCATGGGTGTCCTAACATGGTGATCATGAGTTTTCTAACGAGGTTATCATGAGTGTCCAAACATGGAAATCATGGGTTTCCTGAGGTTATCATGGTTGTCCTATCATGAAGATCATGGGGTTCCTGACAAGATTATCATGGGTTTCCTAACGAGGTATGCCATGAGTGTCCTAACATGGAAATCATGGGTTCTCTTACAAGGTTATCATGAGCGTCCTAACATGGAGTTCATGGGTTTCCTAATGAGGTTATTATTTTTGTTCTAAAATGGAGATCATGAGTTCCTAATGAGGTTATCATGGGTATCCTAACATGGAGATCAGGGGTTCCAAACAAGGTTATCGTGGAAGTCCTATCATGGATATCAAGGGTATCCTAACGAGGTTATCATGGGTATCCAAACACGGAGATCATGGGTTTTCTAACGGTTATCATGAGTGTCCTAACATGGAAATCATGGGTTTCCTGACGAGTTTATCATGGGTGTCCTAACATTATCATGGGTGTCATAGCCTGGAGATCATGGGTATCCTAACATGGAGATCATGGGTATCCTAACAATGTGAACATGGGTTCCTAACATAGAGATCATGGGTTTCCTAAGGAGGATATTACGGGTGTCCTAACATAAAGATCATGAGTTCCTAATAAGGTTATCATGGAAGTCCTATCATGGAAATCAGGGGCTTCCTAACGAGGTATCCAAACATGGAGATCGTGGGTTTTCTAACGATTATCATGAGTGTCCTAATATGGGGATCATAAATGTCCTAACAATGTGAACATGGGTGTCCTAACATGGAGATCATGGATTTCCTAACGAGTTTATCATGGGCGTCCCGACATGGAGATCATGGTTTTCTAACGAGATTATCATGGGTATCCTAACATGGAGATCATGGGTTTCCTAAAGAGGCTATCATGAGTGTTCTAACATGGTGATTATGGGTTTCCTAACGAGGTGATCATGGGTGTCCTAACATGGAGATCATGGGTTTCCAAACGAGGTTATTATGGGTGTCCTATCATTGACATCATAGGTTTCCTAACAAGATTATCATGAGTTTACTTACGAGGTTATCATGGTTGTTCTAACATGGGGATCATGGGTTTCCATACAAGGTTATAATGAGAATCCAAACATAATGATCATGGGTTTCCTAACGAGGTTATCGTGGGTGTCATAACATGGAGATCATGGGTTTCGTAACGAGGTTATCATCTATGTCCTAACATGGAGATAATAAATTCCTAACGAGGTTGTCATGGGCATCCTAACGTGGAGATCATGGGCTCCAAATAAGGTTACGATAGGAGGCCTATCATGGAGATCATGGATTTCCTCACGAGGTTATCATGATATCCAAACATGGAGATCATGTGTTTTCTAACGGTTATTACGAGGGTCTTAACATGGAAATCATAGGTTTCCTAACGAATTTATCAAGAGTGTCCTATCATGGAGGTAATGTGTTTCCTAACCAGGTTATCATGGGTGTCCTAAGATGGAGATCATGGGTTTCCTAACGAGTTCATCTTGGGTGTCCTAACATGGAGATCATTGATTTTCTAACAAGGATATCATGGGTTTCTTATCAAGGAGATCTTGAGTTCCTAACGAGGCTATCATGGGTGTCATAACATAAATATCATGGTTGTCCTGAGTGATCATGGGTGTCCTAACATGGAGTTCATGGCTTTCTAACAAGGTTATCATTGGTGTCTTAAAGTGTAGATAATTGGCTTCCTAACGAGATTATCTTGGGTGTCCTAACATGGATATCATGGGTTTCATTACGAGTTTATCATGGGTGTTCTTCCATGGAGATCATGGGCTCCTAACGGTTATCATGGTGTCTTGACATGGCTATAACTGGTTTCCTAACCAGGCTATCATGAATCTCCTAACATGGAGATCATGGGTTTCTTAACGATGTTATCTTTAGTGTCCTAACATGGGTTTCTTAACGAGGTTACCTTGAGTGTCCTAACATGGAGACCATGGGTTTCCTCACGTTAATCAAAGGTGTCCTATCATGGAGGTCATGGGTTTTATAACGGGATTATAATGGGTGTCCTAACATGGAGATTCCTGGGCTTCCTAAGGAGGTGATCATGGGTGTCCAAACATGGAGATCTTGAGATTTCTAACGAGGTTATCATGAGTGCCTTAACATGGAGATCAAGGGTTTCCTAACGAGGTTATCATGAGTGTCCTAACATGGAGATTATGGGTTTCCTTACGAGGTTTTCATGGGTATCCAAATAAAATCATGGGTTTCCTTACGAGGTTATCATGGGTATCCAAACCAATAGGTCATGGGTTCTGTAACTGTTATCATTTTTGTCCTAACATGGAGATCATGAGTTCCTAACGAGGTTATCATAGATGTCCTATAATGATTATGGGTTCCTAACGAAGTAATCATGGGTGTCCTAACATTGAAATCATGAGTGCCTAACGAGGTTATCATGCGTGTCCTAATATGAAAATCATGGTTACCTAACGCGGTTATCATGGGAGTTCTATCACGGATATCATCGGGTTCTTAACAAGGTTATCATGGGTATCCAAACATGGAGTTCATGGGTTTTCTAACGAGGTTATCATGAGTATCCTAGTTTGTAGATCATGGTTTTCCTAAGGAATTTTTCATACGTGTCTTATCATGGAGGTCATGTGTTTGCTAACGAGGTTATCATGAGTGTCCTAACATCGACATCATGGGTTTCTTAATGAGGTTATTACGGGCGTCCTAACATGATCATAAATTCCTAACGAGATTATCATGGGTGTCCTAACATTCAGATCATGGGTTCCTAACGAGGTTATCATGGGAGTCCTATCATGGAGATCATGGGTTTTCTAACGAGGTTATCATGGTTATCCAAACATGGAGATCATGGTTTTTATAACGAGGCTATCATGAGTGTCCTAACATAGAGATCATGGTTTTCCTAACGAATTTCTCGAGCACATCTTATCATGGAGGTCATGTGTTTCCTAAAAAGGTTATCACGAGTATCCTAAGATGGAGATCATGGGTTTCCTTACGAGGTTATCATGAGTGTCCTTTGAAGATCATGGGTTTCCTATCGAGTTTGTCATGGGTTTCCAATCGAGTTTGTCATGGGTATCCTAACAAGATGATCATGGATTTCCTAACCTGGACATCATAGGTCTCCTAACAAGGTTATCATGAGTGTCTGAGCATGGAGATCATGGGTGTCCTTCCAAGATTTTGGGTGCCTAACACGAAGGTCATGGGTTTCCTAACGAGGTTATCTTGAGTGTTCTAACATGGAGATCAAGGATACTAACGAGGTTATCATGAATGCAAGAACATGGCTATCATGAGTGTCCTAACAAGGCGATCATGGATTTCATAACAAGGATATTATGGCTGTCCAAACGCAGAGATCATGGGTTCCTAACGAGATTATAATGGGTACCCTAACATGGAGATCATGGGGTTCCTAACGATATCATGGTTGTCCTAAAATGGAGATCAAAAGTTACTAAGGAAGTTATGGGTGTCCTAACACGGAGATCATGGGTTTCCTAACGAGGTTATCATTGGTGTCCAAACATGAAGAACATGGGTTCCTAACAAGGTTATCATGGGTGTCCTAACATGGAGATCATGGGTTTCCTAACTAGGTTACCATGGGTATCCTAACCTGGAGATCATGGGTTTCCTAACGATTTCATCACGAGTGTCCTCACATGGAGATTATCATGGGTGTTCTATCATGGAGGTCATTGGTTTTTTAACGCAATTATCATGCGCGTTCTAACAATGAGGTCATGAGTTCTCTAACGAAGTTATCATGAGTGTCCTATCATTTAGATCATGGTTTTCCTAACATTATCATGGGTTTCCTAACGAGGTTATCATGGGTGTTCTAACACGGAAATCATGGGTTTCCTAAGGTTACCATGGGCGTCATAACATGAAGATAATGGGTTTCCTAAGGTTATCATGGGTATCCAAACATAAAGATCATGGGTCTCCTAACAACGTTATCATGAGTGTCCTCACATGGGGATCATGGGTTTCCTAAAGAGGTTATTATGGCTGTCCTAACATGGACATCATGAGTTCCTATCGAGGTTATCATAGGTGTCCTAAAATAAAGATCATAGGTTTCCTACGAGTTTATCATGGGTGTCATAACATGATCATGGGTTCCTAAGGAGGTTATGATGTCGTCCTAACATGGAGATCATGGGTTTTCTAACGAGTTTATCATGGGTGTCCTATCATGGAGGTCATTGGTTTCTTACTTCAGTTATCATGCGCGTCCTAACATGGAGGTCATGAGTTCTCTAACAAAGTTATCATGAGTGTCCTATCACGGAGATCATGGTTTTCCTAACATTATCATGGGTTTCCTAACGAAGTTATCATGGGTGTTCTAACATGGAGATCATGGGTTTCCTAAGGTTACCATTGGTGTCATAACATGAAGATGATGGGTTTCCTAACGGATATCATGGGCAAACAAACAAGGAGATCATGAGTTTCCTAACGAGGTTATCATGAGTATCCTCACATGGGGATCATGGGTTTCATAAGTTATTATGGGTGTCCTAACATGGACATCATGCGTTCCTATCAAGGTTATCGTAGGTGTCCTAAAATGGAGATCATGGGTTTTCTACAAGTTTATCATGGGTGTCATTACATGATGATTATGGGTTCCTAAAGAGGTTATGATAGCGTCCTAATATGGAGAAAATGGGTTTCCTAACGAGATTATCATGGGTGTCCCAACAAGGAGGTCATGGGTTTCCTAACATGGTGATCATGGGTGTTCTAAGATGGAGATCTAGAGATTTCTAACGAGGAAATCATGAATGTCGTAACATGGAGATCATGAGTTTTTTGACGAATTCATCATGAGTGTCCTAGCATGATCATGGGTTTCCTAACGAGATTATCCTGGGTATCCTAACATGGAGATCATGGTTTTCCTAAAAAGGTTATCATTAATGTCCTAACATGGAGATCATGGTTTCCTAACGAGTTTATCATGGTTGTCCTATCATGGAGGTCATGGGTTTCCTAATGAGATTATCATGGGTGTCCTAACATGGATCACGGGTTTCCTTACAAGATGGTCATGGGTGTTCTAACAAGATCTTGAGTTTTCTAATGAGGTTATCATGAATGTTCTAACATGAAGATTATGAGTTTTCTAACAAATGTATCATGTCCTACCATGGAGATCATGGGTTTCATAACGAGGTTATCATGGGTATTCTAACATGGAGATCTTGAGTTTTCTAACGAGAGTAATTATGGCTGTCCTAACGTGGAGATCACAAGTATTCTAACAAATTTATCATGTCCTAACATAGAGATCATTGGTCTCCTAATGAGGTTATCATGGGTGTTCTAACATGGAGATCTTGACTTTTTAAACGGTTATCATTAATGTCCTAACATGTATATCACGAGTTTTCTAACGAATTCATCATGAGTGTCCTAACATGGAGATCATGGGTTTCCTAACGAAATTATCATGGGTATACTACAAGATCATGGATTTCCTACCAAGGTTATCATGAGTGTCCTAACAAGATCATGGGTTTCCTAACAAGTTTATCATGGATGTCCTATCATGGAGGACATGGGTTCCCTAATGAGATTATCGAGGGTGTCCTAACACGGAGATCATGGCTTTTCTAACGAAGTGGTCATGGGTATTCTAACATGGAGATCATGAATTTTCTAACGCGGATATCATGAATGTCCTAATATGGAGATCATGAGTTTTCTAACGAGTTTATCATGAGCGCCTTAACACAGAGATTATGGGTTTCCTAACGAGATTATCATGAGTGTCCCAACATGGAGATCATGGGTTTCCATACGAAGTTTTCTTGGGTGTCCTAACATCGATATCGTGGATCCCTAATGAGGTTATCATGGTGTCCTAACATGTATACCGTTGGTTTCCTAGCGAGGTTATCATGGGCATCCTAACTTGGAGATCTTGGATTTCTTAATGAGGTTATCTTTAGTATTTTAACATAGAGATGATGTGTTTCCTGACGAATCTATCATGGATGTCCTATCATGGAAGTCATGGGTTTCCTCACGAGATTATTATGTGTCCTAACATGGAGATCATAGGTTTAATAACGAGTTTATGGGTGTTCTAACATGGAGATCGTTGGTTTCTAACAAGGTTATGGTGTCCTATCATGACTACCATTGGTTTCCAAACAAGGTTATCATGGACATTCTAACATGGAGATCATGGGTTTCATAACGAGGTTATCTTGAGTGTCCTAACATGGAAATCATGGGTTTCCTGATGAGTTAATCATGGGCGTCCTATCATGGAGATCGTGGGCTTCCTAATGGGGTGATCATGAGTATCCTCACATGGAGATCTAGAGATTTCTAACGAGGTTATCATGAGTGCCCTAACATGGAGGGTCATAGGTTTCCTAAGGTTATCATGGGTGTCCTATCATGGCGATCATGGGTTTCCTAACAAGATTATCATGGGTTTCGTAACAAGGTTATTATGGCTATCAGAACATGAAGATCATGGGTTTCCTAACGAGGTTTCATGGGTGTCCTAACATGGAGATCATGGGTTTCCTAATGAGGTTATCATGGGTATCACAACATGGAGATCATGAGTCCCTAACGAGATTATCATGGTGTCCTAACATGGAGATCAGGGGTTCCTAACGAGGTTATTATGGGTGTCTTAAAATGGAGATCCAAATGTCTAATGAGGTAATCATGAGTGTCCTAACATGGAGAACATGGGTTCTTAACGGTTATCCCGGGTATCCTAATATGGAGATCATGGATTTCCTAACTAGGTTATCATGGGCATCGTAACATGGAGATAATGAAATTCCTAATGGTTTAATCATGAGTGTACTAACATGGAAATCATGGTTTTCCCAACAAAATTATCATGGGTGCCCTATCATGGTCATGGGTTTCGTAACGAATATCATGGGCGTCCTAACATGGAGGTCATGAATTTTCTAACGAGGTTATCATAAGTGTCCTATCATGGAGATCATGGGTTTCTCAACAAATTATGGGTTTCCTCACGAGGTTATCATGCGTGTCCTAACAGGATCATTAGTGTCCTAAGGTTATCATGGGTGTCATAACATGAAGATCATGGGTTTCCTAACGAAGCTATCGTGAGTATCCAAACATGGAGATCATGGGTTTCCTAACAAGGTTATCAAGATTGTCGTCTCATGGAGATCATGGGTTTCCTAACTAGGTTATCATCGGTGTCCTAACATGATCATGAGTTCCTAGCCAGTTTATCATGGGTGTCCTAAAATGGAGATCTTGGCTTTCCTACCAGTTTATCATGGGTGTCCTAACATGATCATGGTTTCCTAACAAGGTCAACATGGTGTTCTAACATGGAGATCATGGGTTTCCTAACGAGATTATCATGGGTATCCTAACATGGAGATCAGGGGTTTCCTAACGAATTCATCATGAATGTCCTGATATGGAGATCATGGGTTTCCTAACGAGTTTATCATGGGTGTCATATCATGGTCATGGGTTTTCTAACGAGATTATAATGGGTGCCCTAATATGCAGATCATGGGATTCCTAATGAGTTGATCATGGGTATCCTGACATGGAGATCATGAGTTTTCTAACGAGGTTACCATGAGTGTCCTAACATAGAGATCAAGAGTTTTCTAAAGAGATTATCATGAGTATCCTAACATAGAGGTCATGGTTTTTCATATCAAGATTATCATGGGTGTCCTGTCATGATCATGGGTTTCCTAACAAGATTATCATGAGTTTCCTAATGAGTTATCATGGGTGTCCTAACATGGAGATTATGGGTTTCCTTACGAGGTTATCATGGGTTTCCTAGCGAGGTTATCATGGGTGATATAACATGGAGATCGTGGGTTTCCTAATGAGGTTATCATTTTTATCCTACCGTGGAGATCATGAGTTCCTAATGAGGTTATCATGGGTGTCCTATCTTGGAAACACGGGTTCCTAACGAGGTTATCATGGATATCCTATTATGGAGATCATGAAATTCCTAGCAAGGTTATCATGGGTATCCAAATATGGAGATCATGGGTTTTCTAACGAGGTTGTAATGAGTGTCCTAATATGGTCATGGGTTTCCTAACGAATTTATCATCAGTGACTTATCATGGAAGTTGTGCTTCCTAACGACGTTATCATGAGTGTCCTAAGATAGAGATCGTGGGTTTCCTTACAAGGTTATCATGTGTCCTAACATGGAAATCATGGGCATCCTAACGAGTTTATCATGGGTGTGCTAACATGGCGATCATGGGTGTCATAACAGGATCATGGGTTTTCTAACAAGATTATCAGGAGTGTCCTAACAAGGAAATAATGGGTTTCCTAACGGTTATCATGGGAGTCCTATTATGGAAATCATGGGTTTCCTAACGAGGTTATCATGGGTGTCCTGACGTGGAGATCATGGGTTTCCTAACGAGGTTATCATGGGTGTCATAACATGAAGATCATGAGTTTCGTAATGAGGTTATCATTTTCATCATAACTTGAAGATTATAAGTTCCTAACGTGGTTATCATGGGTTTGCTAATGGAGATTCTGGGTTCCTTACAAGGTTATCATCGGAATCCTAAAATGGAGATCATGGCATCCTAACAAGGTTATTATGGGTGTCCTAACATGGAGATTATGGGCTTCCTAACAAGGTTATCATGGTTTCCTAACATGGAGATCACGGGTTCCTAAGGAAGTTATCATGAGTGTCCCAACATGGAGATCATGAATGTCCTAAAAAGGTGATCATGAGTGTCCTGACTTGGAGATCATCGTCGTCCTAACATGAACATTGGTTTCCTAAGAAGCTTATGAGTGTCCTTACGTGGAAATCATGGGTTTCTAACAAGGTTATTATGGGTGTCGTAACATGTAGATCATGGGTTTCCTAACGAGGTTATCATGGATGTCCTAACATGAAGATCATGAGTTTCTTAACAAGGTCATCATGGGTGTCCTATCATGGAAGATTATGGGTTTCCTAACGAGGTTAATATGGGTGTCCTAGCACGATCATGGGTTCCTAACGGTTGTGATGGGTGTACTAACATGGAGATCATGGGTCTCCTAACGAGGTTTCATAAGTGTCCTAAAGTGGAAATCATGGACTTGATAAAGAGGTTATCATGAAAATCCTCTCATGATCATGGGTTTACTAAGAAGGTTATCATGGGTTTTCTAACGAGGTTATCAAGGGTGTCCTAACATGGAGATCATGGGTTATCTTGACAAAGTTATCATGGGTGTTCTAACAGTCTTCATTAGCTATGTTTCATAACTAACGTCAGTGATTATCCTACTGGCACTAATTAGTGAGTAATGATGAGGCTAATGGTCATTAGTACAACCTTATGGACCTGACGTGTTTATCTGACTGTACTACCCTTGGTTATAGCGGTCTGACGTGACCCTCGACGGTCAGGTCAAATATCAGGTCATCACACCCAGGGGCCGTACCATTGTGCACCAGAAGCAGGACAGGTCAGGTCAGCTTCTTTCAGATGTGGTCTGTGTGGGCCCCTCCTGACCCAGCCATGACCTGCTTCAGGTCCTCCTGACACATCCATGACCTGATTCTGATCTTCCCTGACCCAGCCATGACCTGCTTCAGGTCCTTCCTGACACAGCCATGACCTGCTTCTAGTCCTCCCTGACCCAGCCATGACCTGCTTCTGGTCCTCCTTGACCCAGCCATGACCTGCTTCTAGTCCTCCCTGACCCAGCCATGACCTGCTTCTGGTCTTGACAGGTACGAGAAGCCGGTGGATTCCCTGGCTGACCTGGCAAACCGACCTGAATTTGTGCCTGTGGTTAGGAAGAACGACCCCAACTACATGATGTTCCTGGTAAGTTGAACTCTTGGATGGTAATGTCACTGTGTCCTAGAGTGACTGGTGTCCAAGAGTGACAGAGTAACTGGTGTCCAAGAACGACTGGAATGACTAGTGCCCAAGAGTGACTGGGGTGACTGGTGTCCAAGAGTGGCTGGGGTGACTGGTGTCCAAGAGTAGCTGGAGTAACAGGTGTCCAAGAGTAACTGAGGGTTTCTGGTGTCCAAAAGCGACTGAGGGAGACTGGTGTCCAAGAGCGAAAGAGGTTGACTGGCACACGAGCAACTGAGGGTGAGTGGTGCTCAAAAGTGACTGAGGAGACTGGTACACAAGAGCGACTAGGTGCTACTGGTGCCCAAGAGTGACTGGGGTTACTGGTGCCTAAGAGCCTCATTCTGAATGCGTGGAGATGGCTTATTCATACTGTATGAGGAAGAAGTTTTACACTCTCAGGGCCCCAAGTCATGAACATCCTCTTCTATTATATAACTTATTAAACTTATGTTTGCTGTTTGCATTAACAATGTCCTCAGTCATTCTATTCCATTCATCGACAACTTTTATACTATAAACGTTCTTCTCAATAAGTTTCTGGCTTAATTTCATCTTATGTCCTCTGGTTGCTCTTTCCCTACAACTTTCAAAGACCTGTTCTCTACTTAGAATACTTAAAAGGTTGTGGTCAGGTGACCCCTCTGTCTTCCCCATCGCAAAGAGGGAAAATTCAAGGCCTCTAGCCATTCCCTGTAATCCAGTTCTCTAAATTCTGGTACCATCTTTCTTGCTATCTTCTATTAACTCTGTCCTTTTTCAGGTGCAGTGACCAGACAGAAGCATAATCTAGTTTTAGTCTTATGTAGGATAAGAAGAGTTTGTCCAGCATTTCCTTGTCCACAAACGTGAAAGCTATTCTGACATTTTGCCTGCAGACAGTTGGTCCCCTTAATTATGCTCCTAATGTTGAACTCTGGCGACAGGTTAAGGACGGTGTCTGCTCCCAAGTCCTTCGTACACACATCCTCATTACTTTACATTTGAGCTGAATTTCATCATCCAAATATTAGACCAACTTTAGTCTGTCAAGGTTCCCTTAAAAGTGGATACGATCGTCCTCACTTTCCCCATGACCATTGCATCAACTGGAAACACTCAGGTGGAAGTCCAACCCTTCAGGCAAGTCAAGAAGAGTAATGGTTCCAGAACAGATCCCAGTGGCACTCCGCTGGTCACCTCGACCAAATTGGAGAAGGCTCCTCTGACATGCGTTTTCCTTTCCTTCCCACCGAGATAGTCTTCTGTCCATCGAGGAAGTTTCCCCTTATCACTGCCTAGTAATCCAGCTTCTTAACCAACCTCCCGTGAGGAACAGCGTCAAATGCTTTCTGGCAGACCAGATGCAAATGATTCACCCATCTTTCCCTTGTGCTTAAGACAGAACTCACTCTCTCTTAGAACTTGGAAAGGTTTGTTACACATGACCTCCTTTCCCTAAATCCGTGTTATATCTCTGATGATAATTTCTCCTCTATAGAAGACCATCCTCTTGCTTCTTAATAATCTTTTCCAGAACTTCACACACTTCAATCGTTGATGAGACTGGTCTTTAGTTCCAGGTCTAATTTCCCATAGGTGTGTGTGTGTGTGTGTGTGTGTGTGTGTGTGTGTGTGTGTGTGTGTGTGTGTGTGTGTGTGTGTGAATGTTACGGATCAGTCCTCTGAATAGGTCGTTTATCGTCAACCACATTCTTAATCTTGTGGGTTGGTAAGAGCCAATTGAGGATCTTAATATGTGTATGACATGGGACTACCCATCCCCCATTATGCATATTTACATCTTGTAGACTCTCAGGAATCCTCAACACTCGCCCCTGTACAGAACAAGACTGAGGGCAGCGTGGGAGCTGTCTCTAAACGGCTCACATTACGGGGCTCAGATACTGACGAAGAACTGATCCGCAAGGTTGTGTATGGGAAAGCTGCTTATATGAGTAAGTAGGTCATTCCAACTGTTATATGAGTAAGTAGGTCATTCCAACTGTTATATGAGTAAGTAGGTC